>BLBF01000068.1:10593019-10603067 GCA_015471245.1 Laticauda colubrina
GAAGGAAGGAAGGAAGGAAGGAAGGAAGGAAGGAAGGAAGGAAGGAAAAGATTAGTCAAAGAGAAACTGAAAATAATAACTAGGATTATTTTCAGATGATTGTTGGAAACGGCTTAGACTAATGATAGAGCTTTTGAAAAGAACACGCTTAATAACAACATCTCTTTTAAAGGGTTTTATCTATGGAATTGTGAGAAAGAAATCAATAACTACAATGCTGCTACCAGCATTCCATAGTTGATAATACCATTAAGAAAAACTTGGCTGGATCAGACTGAGCTGTTAGACTGACGCAACCGCCAGCCCAATGCATTCAAGAAGCTTTTTAACCATAGGGAGGGAGCTTTCAATATTAATAAGATTAGTGGTCATTAATAGCCTTTTCATTCATTCATGACTGGGCTTATCAAACTGTCTTAAGTGCGTGGCCATCACAGCATGTAATGCCACTCCATTCCTCAGCTTAACTAACTGCTGGGTAAAGAAACAGTTCCTTCTTACGTCAGTGTTTCTCAACCCTGGCGACTTGAAGAAGTGTCAACTTCAACTCCCAGAATTTCCCAGTCAGCATGTTGCTCTGCCTTGATTTAGGAGGCTATTATCCAAGACATATCGCTTAAAAAGTTTATTTCAATATATGTTCTTCCAGGCATCTGTCTTGGTTGGAAAATATAGTCTATATCTCAAAGAGCCGTGGTGGTGCAGTGGTTAGAATGCAATACTGCAGGCTAACTCTGACCACAGTCTGGAGTTTGACTCTGATGAACTCAAGGTTGACGCAGTCTTCTTTCCTTCTGAGGTCAGTAAAATGAGGACCTAGATTGTTAGGGGTGATATGCTGATTCTGTAAACCACTTAGAGAGGGCTGTAAAGCACTATGAAGCTGTACATAAGTTAAGTGCCATTGCTATTGCTATCTTTCAGCATCATTCTTTACCCAACAGTCACTTCCCAGAATTCATCTGACATTTATAGGTATTTCAAGAAAACTAGTTAGTACACCATAAATCTTCATGGCATTGGTTGTGTCAAAGAGCTAAAAATATCACCGAAAACATCACCTGGCTGGGATACAAGAAAACTGGACCATATAACTATTAAACTACACTGACTATTCAGGTATCATGTTGAATGACAGACCTACCTTATCCAAAACCACCTTGGTATGGTTATCTGTCTCTGCCATCCTGGGAAATTGAGTCTGGATCCACATGTACATCAATTGAATGTCGATTCCTGACACCAACCTGAAATTATTTTAAAAGAGGCTAGTTTGAATTAACACACATTATTCATTACTAGATGTCAATGGCTAGGCTACTGAATATGATCGATTGTCTGAATTTTTGCATGGGTCAAATACGTTAGGTTCGAGCACCTGTCCAGTCTTCTCTAGGCCTGGAAGTTAAGCCCGATTAGATGTTTTTGATTTAATACCCTTACTCCCATATCCCATTGATTCATCAACAAATGTTGGGAGACTTTAGAACTGTTCTATTTAATGTGGTACCCTCTGGATTACAACAACAAGTATTCCTAGGTAGAGTCCAACGAATATATAGGAATTCTGGGGGTTGTAGTTTCAACCCATCCGGAGCATGCCTTGTTGGAGAGAACAAGTGCAGAAGAAGATGAACCAGTTTAATGGACTAGCAGACCACATATAAAAGGTAAATATAAAGGTTCCCCTCGCACATATGTGCTAGTTGTTTCCAGCTCTAGGGGGCGGTGCTCATCTCCGTTACAAAGCCGAAGATATACAAAGACGTCTCCATGGTCATGTGGCTGGCGTGACTAGTCGAAGGCGCATGGAATGCTGTTACCTTCCCACCAAAGTAGTCCCTATTTTTCTACTTGCACAATTTTTACATGATTTTGAACTGCTAGGTTGGCAGAAGCTGGGACAAGTAATGGGAGCTCACTCTGTTATGCAGTGCTAATTTGAACACAGGGATTTGAACTGCCGAACTGCTGACCTTTCTAATTGACAAGCTCAGCATCTTAGCCACTGAGCCACTGCGTCCCTATTAGACCACATACAGGACCTGAAAAAGGACTTGACTTGAAACCAGCAAAGACTTGTGCAAAGGCATTCACCTGGAACCCATATATTGGAGTTACACTCAATATCCACTACTGTTGCAAGAACCAAAAATATAATTCCCCATATCCTCCAACAAGGCTCCAACTTCTAAAACTCAGGAGGCATGGGCTGGTCAGCCAACTCTAAATGCTCGTATATACAATATAGAGCCAATTTGATTTCGTGGTTAAGGCCCCAGACTAGAAAGCAGGTCAAGTTCAGGTCCAGTCTCAACCATGAAAAGTCAGCTCAGTGACTTTAGTCCAGTCACTCTCTCCCAGCCTAACCCACCTCAGGGCAGTTTCAAGGAAAATAGAAAGAGAAAGGTATGTCAGATTTATTTGCTGCCTTGAGTTATAACAATAAAGAATAAAGCTGGGATACAAACAAATCAATGAAACATATCGATTGAAAATAGTATCCAAATCAGATAGGCATTTGTGTGGCTGTCTTCTAGACACAAGACTGGCCCTTTCATTTGACCAAAGGTGGCAATTATCCCCTTAAATGAGAAGTCAGCAGTGCATCCTTAAAAAGAGAGTTTAAGGGTAACAATTTTGTACAACTGTTAATTTGGAAGGAGGAGAAGGCTGCTACAAGGAAATGCCCACCCAAGAACATGAAAAACTGGACCGCGTAACAGTTCAAGTGCTTGATTGGACTGGATAAATCTCCAATCTGCAATAAGATTGATTATTGGAAATGGGACAGGAGGGAATTACTGGGGAGCAAAGAGAAAGAGGAAACAAAGAGGGGAAAATACTACTAAAGCACCAGTCAGCAACTTTAGCCACATGTTAACAAATAGCACAAGCCTCCATGATCAACATGTGAGTTTGTCTTTCTTCAAAAGAAGGGCAAAGAGGAGTCAGTTAAGTCAAAAAAAAATTCTGCCACTCTACAAATCTCCACACCTGTTCTTTATAACACTGAAATATTTTATGTGTCTGATTTCCATATTTTGCACACCAACGTAAAAGACTGGGCATGAAACTGTACCATTCGTACTGTCAAACCTAAATGACCAAAAGAAAGGACAAGAGAGAGTTTTTAAAAAATAAATAAATCTAATGGACAGCTTTCTGAAACAAAGGACAAAAGAAGACACGTGGTCAGAATACATATTACACATTTATCTCTCCACTCCTTTTTGCAGATGATAACAATTTGGTAAAGTGGATTTGGTAAATCCTAGGATAAAGGGATTTTTGCACAACTTAGTGTGTGGTTAGCCATACAACAATTTTTAATTTAAAAATAAAACAAGGCAAAACATTTAATTGACTGCCTCAGAAGCATAAGGTTTCATCTCCAAACTCACAACATATTCTGGGCAGGAGGCAGTTAAAAAAAACTTAGGAATTAACTACCCGAACCCCAAACAGAATAAAGCTATTAAACTTCCATCTCATTCAGCTAAAACAAAAAAGAACAAGCTTTCAGACTTTAAAAAAAATTATGTTGTGGCATTATGCATAAATGGGTGGCTAAACAATGTTTGGTAAACAAACTATTTGCCCAATTTGGGAGTAACATGATGCATACTTCCTTAAAGGAGGGCAGTAGGGGAAAATACACGACTGTTACCCAATTCCCATTGTGACAGGCAGAAATTAACAGATTATCCTTTCTGCTCTAGAATTTACATTCCACAGACTGAGGGGTCAACAAGAGTTGTCCAAACATATGAGAAATTCTCATTTTATTTCCAGAACTGACAGTTATCAATTAAATACAGCCTCAATGGTTCTGCAAATGCAGATGGTCTCTTTTCAGGACAGAGTGTCTATTTTCTCCAGACACTAATCAGGAGATGATTAGACTCCTTTTAAGCCTTTTCCTATTATTATTTTTCTGAAATGAAGCACAAACATGTGGTTAAAACTGTGAGCTGCCTTGTGCAATTGTTACTATTATTAGCCGATGTTTATTGTGCTTGCTATTGTTCTGAACCACAGTAAAACCACAAAATCAAGTTCAAAACTGAATTTAAGTTTAACTGAGTTTATAAAATACACCTGTTCCATATATCAGTTAAGAAAGCCCTAGAACCCCACAAAAAAGTAATAGGGTTTTAGTAGCAACCTACATGTTTGTTCTGACCAAGGCTTCTGAGACCGTAATTAAGCACATGCTTAGTCCAAACAACTCTTGTTTTATTTCAATGCTGGGAACTATGTTCATTCCCAGCCTGTAATGAGTCCCAAACAGTATCTTGAGATAAGCACCCACCTTTCTCTCCTTTGAATTGCTGCCAACAACTAAAGTGCCCAATGAACTAGAAAAAAACAAGCAAAGTACAAAATCTACACAGAGCTTCAAGGATTAATCTGAACAGAATGAACAACTTTGCTTCCGACAAACTTTCTTCACCTTTGCCTGTCCTTTATACCTTATGGGAGGGGCAATCACCTCCCAGCCTTACTCCCAAGTTGGCCCTTTTGTCTCAGCTGCTCTTGCCTTCAAGCAGCTCTGCGCACACGTGCCCTGGGAACAGGTCCCCTTGTTCCTCTGCCTTGCTGCTGCCAGACTCCGGAGGCTCCAGAGTCAGCACCCCACTCCCAGATGGTCCTGGCCCCATCTCTGCATCGGACGCAGGACCCTCATCTGAGTCCTCTCCAGACTCCCAGACTGGTCCCCGTTCTTCTCCACTATCCGATTCTGCTGCTAGCACAGGCTGCTAGCAAACCACAACAATGTTTTCCACAGAATAGGTCAACTTGTTATGGCCAACACCACAGCCAACTTGCAGCTGGCCAACTAGCCACAGGATCATACAACAATTCAATTTAATTATTTAAAATAATGTAAACATCCATTTAATTTTGGTCATTCAGATTTCATTTTTTCCTCTTTTGGCACCCTTTATCTAAAAACTCTGTAGAGATTCTCAGTCATCTAGGCTAAGGTTGCCCCAAAGGTGCTTTTTCAGGAGGCAGCTGGACTTTCTTGTTTTTGCCTTTTGAAGATATTTTGCTTGTCATCCAAGAAGCTTCTTCAGTTCTGACAGGATAGTGGGGATCAATCCATCAGTCCTTCCATTCCCCACTATCCTGTCAGAGCTGAAGAAAATTTCTAACTATTGTTCACACTTATGACCATTGCAACATCCCCATGGTCACATGATCAAAATTCAGATGCTTGGCAACAGACTCGTATTTATGACCATCTTGGGGTCAAAGGGTCCCCTTTTGCGACCTTCTGACAATCAATGGGGAAGCCAGATTCCCTTCACAACCCCATAACTAACTTAAGAACTGTAGCAAGCAAGTTCGTACAATGGAGCAAGGCTCACCTAATCAATGTCTCACTTTGCAACAGAAATTATGGGCTCCATTATGGTAGTCATAAGTTGAGGACTACCTGTGTTTAAATTTGCTGACCCTTTTGGAAAAAAAAAATAGGGTTAGAAACATTTCAGAAACAAAGGCAAATCTTTTCCTTCGAAAGGCTTCCTCTCTGAAACTATAAAGGCCTTGCATTGCTTTTCAAAATCCATGTTTTACTCTCTCTACAGAATACAGAAAGGTGAACTTGATTCAGATTCCTTTGGTTTGGAACCCACCGAGAACCACTGAATTCTGGCAGGGCCATTTTCTAGCAAATGTGGGTGGTACATCATATAAAGATAGACATGTTTGGTCTTGGAGAAACTTAACACAACTATTAATATTTATCCAAAGAGGTTGAAAATGCGCCGAAAAGTTCCTAATTTACTCTCCCCTGGGGCGGTCATGTTGGTGCCATTCCCTTTGCAATCTTTCCTCAACAAAATGTAATCATAATTGTGCTGTTCGGTTGCAACCCAACTGCCCATGCCTACAGTAGACAACTCCAGAGCCACAGCTGCCAACCTCTTCCCCTGGTAGGAATTTACAACAGGCCTGGTTTAAAAACAGCATCTCTCCATGGGTGTCTATTTATGCATAAACCACAGGCTGAAACTAAAAAGAAAACTATTGCTGGAGAAAATTACAGTGGAAGGGTAGGCTATGGATTTCACTCCAGCTTCTGAAATTTAGAACATTTTCTTGCATCTTTTTCTTTGTTCAACAACAGAACCTGAGAGATTTGCTAGCCAGGATTTAAACAGAAGATTAAAAATTCTCCCTATGCTTTCTTGGTTATTCATACAGCTTTAAAATCATCTTAGGGATGCAGTAGCTCAGTGGCTAAGACGCCGAGCTTGTCAATCAGAAAGATCGGCCGTTTGGATCCCTAGCGCTGTGTAATGGAGTGAGTTCCCGTAACTTGTCCCAGCTTCTGCCAACCCAGCAGTTTCAAAAGCATGTAAAAAAAAGTGCAAGTAGAAAAATAGGGACTACTTTGATGGGAAGGTAGCAAACATGTGCAAGGGGAACCTTTACCTTTAGAATCATCTTAGAATCCTTCTCTCTAATTATTCCGCTTTAAAAAAAAACACCTTACTGGCTATATTTTTGGCTGACTGCTAGTGTGAAAAACACCTGCAGATTTGATTTGGCTTTCAAAATATCGGAAATCACAGGATTTTTCTTCAAAACAGAGAATTCAAGCAGCTGATATCTCTATCTGCAATTCCTATGGGAAATAGGATCTATTCTGCATCACAAATGGCTTTCCCTCCTCCACTTCTATTATTGGGAAGCTGTTTCGCCTTCTGGTTTCCACCTTAAAGGAACAGGGGATATACCATGTGGATCCTAAATATGTTAGGTTTTTTTAATTTTTACTCTTTTTAGATTGCTTATTGTATATCAGCCTAGAGAAAACTATGGATGATAATGATGTATAATGTAAAATAAAATAGGTGGTAAACTGAAAATGGAAATAATAGGGGATAAAGAATTGAAAATATATGTGTGGATGAAATGATATTGATATTGAATTAATGAATTGAATTATGAAATGGAAATTTATTTAAAGATAAGTGGAATGGATAATGACATGAGGTGATATTATACAAGATAGATGGAAATGTAAGTATGATGATGTATAAATGTTGTAATCTGGAATCATTTTGCTCATGTGAAGAGATGTGTAAAAAATAAAAATAAAAAACTCTTGGGGGAAAAAAAGAAGAAACAAGGCTGAATATGAAATCTCTGTAAAGTTCAGCGGAGTACAGCACACAAAAGAACTCTAAAACCCCAAAGCTACAATCAGCTGAAAAAAAAAATCTTGGAGCAAGCTTCTCAAACCTAAAATAACTCTTTTGCTTAACATTTCACACCAACGTGCTTATTCTTTTCCCCCTCTTCTTTTCAATAAACTTGCCATCGCTCTGTTTACATCCTCTTGGAAGCAGCTAGCAAAAGATACTCAATACCTTCTTTTGCAGCTCCTTTTTTCCCCTTCCTTGTTATTATTTTTAATAGCCCTGCTGATGTTTCCATTTGGGGCATCTGTGAAACTCAGAGAATGCCAGTTTCATTTCTGATACTCTCTTTGAATGGCAGATGGACCAGTTAATTTTAGGAAGAAATCAGAAGCTAGGAGAAAGAGGGAAAAAAAGAGATCTATCTGTAGGCTCTTTAGAAGAGCTCTTTAGTGATTTGGGTACAGGTGGTCCTTGACTTATGACAGTTCTGTTTAAAGTTACGATGGCACTGAAAAAAGGGACTTATGACCATTTTTCACACTTATGACCATTGCAGCATCCCCCATGGTCATGCCATCAAAATGTGGACGCTTGGCATGTATTTATGTCAGTTGCACTGTCTAGGGATGTGATGACCCAGGAAGCAGCACACACATAATAAATTCCCAAACGTAAATACATTTCCTTTAATGCCTCCAACTTGGTCTCACTGTTCAATTGTTCGCAGTTGGAGATTAAACTTTTTCCAAAATAGTCTTCAAATGAAAGAAATACAGTCCAAACTGAAAGAATAGATAACGGAGAAATAAAAAGCCAAAACAAACCGCACTGAAGGAATTTCCATGACAGACCAGGATATTTAATTACAAACTTCAAGATAACAAGGCACAGTCCGTTGGAAAAACGCCAACCAAGATAAACCTCAGCCAGAAATAAAACATGCTTTGCTTCTAGTAATGCTGTGTTTTAAATGCCCTTCCTTTATACTATTCCCCCCAGCTGCAGCCAATGAGAGGGATCTCCCGTAAACCACGTTGTTCCCTTCTCCGTTCCTCCCTGCATGCCCTAGGATGAAGAAGGGATAGGCCTGGGTCTTTCTCTGACTGCCCAGCCAGCCTCTGCCCTTCCCCAGCCTCCTCCACAACCTCTGGAGCCACATCTCCACTCCCTGTTGGCTGTTCCTCCTCTCCCTCAGAGTCAATCTCCAATAGGAGCATGACAAGGGGTCATGACTTAACAATCATGTTATTAACTTTACAACGGCAGTGATTCGCTAAACAACTGGGGCAAGAAAGAGCACGACATGGGGCAAAACTCACTCAGCAAGTGTCTCGCTTAGCAACAGAAATTTTGGGCTCCATTATGATCATAAGTCAAGGACTGTGTCATGCCCCTGTCAGAATCTGACTTGGAGGAAGAAGCCGAACACTTGACAGGGAGTGGGAGTATGGCTCCATTGACTGTGGAAGAAACTGGGAAAGGGCAAAGTCCAGCTGGGCAGAACAGGGGAGAGGTAGAACAAGGGAGAGGGAGTTCAGAAGAAGACCCAAGCCCACCCCCTCTACATCCTAGGGCACGCAGGGAGGAATGGAGAAGACAGCAATTTGGGTTGCATGGCTTATGGGGAGAGGAAAGGGCCCTGATTCCCTTCATTAGCTGCAGCTGGGAACACAGTTTATAAAACAGGAAGCTGCATGCAGCAAGCTGTTGCAAAAAAACATGAATTTATCTTGTATCAACGTGGCTTATCTGTGTTCTTGGTGTCTTCCCAATTGTGTGAGTTTTGCCGTGCTTTCAAGTCTGAAATTCCTTCTCCTGCCCTGTCAAGCTAATTACTTCAGTTTGGTTTGTTTGGATTTTAAGTTACAGTTTGTGTGTACCTTGTTTTGGACTGAATTTTCTACAGTTAAAGGCTGTTTTTCTCCAGCCGAAGGTAACCTGGACATTGGGAGATTGCCTGTGTTGCCTTTGTGCCATGCCCCGGGTCACCACAGACTACCTGTGTTGGGTTTTTAACTCTGTAAGCTGCTGGGATCATTGAGAGTTGGGCAACCGTATAGATTTTTTTTCTTACAAAGTAGAGCTATTATTGAAGTTCATTGGCACCTTCGTTGCTAACAATACAGCAGCTCCTAAGAGCTCTTCATGATTCACTTCCATCTTTTTCCTCTTCCTCCCTCTGAAGAAAAATACTGATTGCTCATAAGGTGTTGAAAGGGGAAAAGAAGATAGAGACAGAAAAAGTCCCAATTAAGCTAGGCATGTCTGCAACAGGCTGTCTCAAGCCTTGGTGTGTTAACTCTGCTCTTCCAGTTGAGTGTATCACCAGCAAGGAATTTAATCATTGGGCGATTAACAGTTTAAAAAGCAGGGGGGGGAAATAACACTCAAAAGGAAGTAGGATCCAAAGAGGCTTAGCAGAGGACGCATCTGCTCCAAATGCCAGTGTTGTTGCTTGTTTAAAAGTGTCTCTCAACTATGAATTGGTTTCTCTCTCTCTCTTTCTTCGGCACATGTTAATTCCCAATTTTTGCATTCTAAAAACCAAGCAGGTAGGAGGAAAGTTGCTTACTGATCAAATGGCTTTCTTCTAGAAGATGCATCTCATCTATTTTTCTTTCTTTACAGGTGCTATCCCCTCCTAATGAAGGAAGGAGAAAATTGGATGCTCCATTGCCAACTATGTTTGTTTGTTAGCAGAGATTCAGGAATTAACCATATACTGTAGCTCTGCATAGATTAAATAAACTATTATTCTAATTCAGTGAAGAGAAGAAGAAAGGAAGAAGAAAGAAGAAGTGAGGAGAGAGAGAGACAGAAAGGAAGGAAGGAAGGAAGGAAGGAAGGAAGGAAGGAAGGAAGGAAGGAAGGAAGGAAGGAAGGAA
>BLBF01000068.1:10603077-10633639 GCA_015471245.1 Laticauda colubrina
GAAGGAAGGAAGGAAGGAAGGAAGGAAGGAAGGAAGGAAGGAAGGAAAGAAGGAAGGAAGGAAAGAAAGAGAAACAAAGAAACTACTATAGTCCTGCAATTGTCTTGTTTTACTCTGTTATTCTTGTTATTCCCACTCAAAGCTCAATATAGAGCTAATGTCAGCCTTCAAGATCTTTTACTATCACTTTGCATCTTTCGGCTGTCATAAGTAATGGGGGGAGAAGGGGGAAATCTGGGAAGTGAGCTGGAAGTGTTACATTCCACTGTTGTATAAAATGAGGAGGGGGGAGCATACATTCAGGTTTAGGTTTCTATTCCTCGCTTTGCTTTCTTTTCTCTGCGCAGCTGCAACCCTTTATCAAAGTATGCCAAGGTCAACAGACAGAGGCCTCATCACCACCTGAAGATGTCCACATGATCATATTCACAACTTCTAATTGGAAGATTCAGATGAACTATTGGGGGTGGGAACATTTTCATCACTTTGTATATGTGATTCACGCACCTAATTTCTCAGATTCAGAATTCTATGGTTGCTACCACTTCATTTTCAGTAAAAGATATATTTTCTCTAATTTAAAGAGTCTAAGTATTTCTTTCTTGGATTTTGAATGGAGCACCACCTGACATTATTCTGAATCTCACTCTACCAGGCCACCCGGAGAAAACACCCAAATTTCTTCCAAGGGGGCCTGAACATAATGTCATCTTCAACTAGTGACCAGGAAGATCGAGGAGCCATTGGAGGGCAAGATTCTTTGCTGGTACAGGAAGCTGAATTGCTAGCAGAGCTCAATCTGGAAGAGAATCCAGCTGTGAAGCCCAGATGGTCGGTGGGGGTTGGCTGGAAGGATCCAGACAAGGAAAAACCCCCCTCCCAGGATTCACAACCACCCACCAACGTAGATGAGAGGAGTCGGAACCCCCAACTTCCCCTGAAGAGAGCGAATACGACTCGGAAGATGACTTCCTGGTAAGTCCAAACGAGGGCCCTATGACCATTCCGGTTGAGGGTACCCACTTCAGGAGCCGAAGGGGAAATGATAGCCTTGCTAGACTCTGGGTGCACAAGGTGTATAATCAACACGGAAGTAGTGGAGAAAATGGGCTTAAAACTGAAACCTTTGAAGATGCCCATTTCCTTTTGCCAATTAGATGGATCAGTGGCTGGGGGTTGCCCTACACGTTTGATCACGGAACCTATAGAAATGATCATGGGAGAGCATGATGAGACTCTGCGCTTTATTGTGGTCCCTGGGATGGAGCAACCATTAATACTGGGTTTGCCCTGGCTCTGGAAATGGAACCCTCAGGTTAACTGGAGAAAGGAGTTGTTGCGCATATGCACCAAGCAGCGACCGTAAGAAGAGGGGAGATCTCAGCCGAAGCTTCAGATTCCGATTGAAATAGCTTCCACAGGTACTGAACCAGTGAAAGATGAGGAGAAAATTCCCAAAGAGTATTGGGATTTAAAAGAAGTGTTCAGTGAGAAGGCCTCGGATGAGCTTCCGCCTCACCGGCCAACAGACTGTGCTATTGAGATTTTGCCTGGGGTGAAGCTCCCAAAACCGAAGTTGTACTCAATGACACCACGGGAATTGGAGGAGATAAGATTGTTTATAGATAAAAATTTGGAACGTGGTTTCATCCAACCCGCCAGGCCCCAGGTAGAGGCCCCAGTGGTGTTCCGTGAAAAGAAAGATGGCTCCAAGCGCTTGACTATAGAAATTTAAATGCAATTTCCATGGAAAATGTGTACCCTCTCCCGTTGATGAAGGACATGCTGGCCCACCTGGCCAAGGGAAAGATTTTCACAAAGTTGGATTTGAGAGAAGCATACTACCGAGTTTGAATTAAGGAAGGGGATGAGTGGAAAACTGCTTTTAATGCCTGATGGGTTGTTTCCAATTCAGCGTTCTCCCTTTTGGCCTACAGGGGCCCCCAGCCGTATTCATGCAGATGATCAATCAGGTGTTACATGAACATTTATATGGGGGGGGGGGTTGGTTTACCTTGATGACATCCTTATCTACACGGAAACTCTGGATGAGCATGTGAAACTAGTGTGGTCGGTTCTACAGAAACTGCGAGCCGCTAAGTTGTATGCTGAACTGTCCAAATGTGAATTCGATTTAGGGTATTGCATTTCACCTGAGGGCATTGAAATGGATCCAGAGGAAGTGCGTGCCATATTGGAATGGGCTCCCCCACACACCAGGAAACAACTTCAGAGCTTCTTGGGATTCGCAAATTTTTACTGGCAATTTATCCCGGCTTTTGTTAAGATAGCAATGCCCATCACAAATCTCTTAAAAACTAAAGGAGAGGTGAAGCCAAGGTCTAGCAGGCCGTTGGAGTGGTCCATGTAGTGCCAAGAAACCTTTGAAAAGCTAAAACGACTGTTTGCTGCAGAACCAGTGCTAAAGCACCCGGACATGGAGGCTCCTTTCGTGATCCAAGCCGATGCGAGTGATGTGGCCGTTGGAGCAGTATTACTTCAAATCAACGAGAAAGGGACCTTACAGCCTTGTGCGTATACCTCCCGTAAACTATCTGAAACTGAAAGAAGGTGGGCCGTCTGGGGAAAAAAAGCTTTTGCAGTTCGTTGGGCCTTACTGACCTAGAGACATTTCCTGGAAGGAGCAAAACATTCATTTGAGGTATGGACTGATCATAAAAATTTGGAGGCAATAAAAATGCCTCAGAAGCTGTCCCCTAAACAAGTTTGCTGGGCCCAGTACTTCAAGAGGTTCAATTTCTCACTGAAGTACATTCCAGGGGGGAGGAACTTCATGGCGGATGCTCTCTCTAGACTACCCCAATATAATAGTGTTCGCCAGGAAGTGATACACCCGATTGTTTTGACCAAACATCTAGCCGCTCCAGTGATCACTGGAGCCCAGAAGAAGAAACAAGAAGTGGATTTATTGAATGACTTGACCGCACAACTAAAGGAAGCCCTAAAATTTGATGATTGGTTCCTGGCTCATTCGAATGACTATACGGTTAGAGATGGTTTGGCTTGGGTGGGAATCAAGTTGTATGTGCCACAGACGCTGAGGGGCCAAATACTACAACAAGCCCATGATTCTAAAGCAGCTGGCCATTTTGGATTTGTGAAAACCTTATACTTGGTTAAGCAGCAATTCTGATGGCCTACTTTGAAGAAGGACATTGAAGCTTATGTAGCTAGTTGTCCAATTTGTGCATTGGCAAAGAGACCTCCTGGTAAGCCGGCAGGGTTGTTACAAAATGTGGCTAGACCAACGGCTCCCTGGAAGGAAATCTCTATGGATTTTATAGTAGAACTACCCGAAAGTAGTGGAAACACGGTTATTTGGGTGGTAACCGATTTGTTTTCCAAGCAAGTACATTGCATACCTTGTTCCAAGATTCCATCTGCAAAGACGTTGGCTAAACTATTTATTTCACACATCTATAGATTACATGGTGTTCCTGAATGCATGGTCTCTGACAGAGGGGTTCAATTTACCTCAAATTTTTGGAAGGAGTTCCTGAAGTTGATAGGCTCCACCCAGGGCTTAAGCTCCGCCCACCACCCACAAACCAATGGGGCTTGTGAGAGGACTAATGCAGTGTTAGAGCAATATCTTAGATGTTATATAAATTATCAACAAGATAACTGGTCCGACCTACTGCCATTTGCTGAAGTGGCATATAACAACTCCATGCATAGTAGTAGTGGATTTACTCCATTTAAAGTGGCTTCGGGACAAGATTTTGTACCCATACCTGAACTTCCTCCTGAAAGGCCAAACATCCAGTCATTGGATGAATGGATAACTCAACTCCAACTTAACTAGCCAGTAACACGCAAAGCATTAGATGAGGCCCATCAAGCTCATAAGAAGTTTGCAGACAAGAAAAGATCTCCATAGAAATCATATCAAGTAGGTGACAAAGTTTTCCTGTCCACCAGATACCTACAAATCACTCAAAAATCGAAGAAACTTGGTCCTAAATATGTTGGTCCTTCCATGATTGAACGGATTATAAACCCTGTGGCAGTCCAACTGAACTTACCGAAAACTCTTCAATGAATTCACCCGGTTTTCCATGTTAGTTTGTTAAAACCTGAATGTATGTCTGATTTAAGGCCCATCCAGGCTGATCATCCTATACCATTACTGATTGAGGGTGAACAACATTTTGAAGTTAAAGAAATTTTGGACTCTCGCAAATGGACGGGTCGGCTCCAATATCTAGTAGCTTGGAAACATTTCCCTTCTTCCCAAGCCGAGTGGATCAACGAAAAAAACATTAAAGCCCCTAGGCTGGTCAAAACCTTTCATACCAAGTATCCTGATAAACCCTAGAAATGTATCCATTTTAATTATTTAATGATTAATTAT
This sequence comes from Laticauda colubrina, assembly GCA_015471245.1. Lineage (NCBI taxonomy): Eukaryota > Metazoa > Chordata > Lepidosauria > Squamata > Elapidae > Laticauda > Laticauda colubrina. Next base: position 10,607,453 of record BLBF01000068.1, read on the forward strand.
TATCTTTTTTTCTCTCTCTCTCTTCTAGGACTGACTTTTTTTCTAGGAGGGCCAAATGTCAGCCTTCAAGATTTTCTACTATCGCTTTGCATCTTTCGGCTGTCATAAGTAATGGGGGGAGGAGGGGGGGAGTCTGGGAAGCGAGCTGGAGGTGTTACATTCCACTGTTGTACAAAATGAGGAGGGGGGAGCATACATTCAGGTTTAGGTTTCTATTTCGCACTTAGCTTTCTTTTCTCTGCAAAGCTGCAACCCTTTATCAAAGTATGCCAAGGTCAACAGACAGAGGCCTCATCACCACCTGAAGATGTCCACATAATCATATTCACAACTTCTAATTGGAAGATTCAGTTGAACTATTGGGGGTGGGAACATTTCATCACTTTGTATATGTGATTCATGCACCTAATTCAGATTCAGAATTCTATGGTTGCTACCACTTCACTTTCAATAAAAGATAACTTTTCTCTAATTTAAAGAGTCTAAGTATTTCTTTCTTGAATTTTGAATGGAGCACCAGCTGACAGCTATATTATTATTAAATTAGAATAGGGTGCCTGGAAAAATTAATAGAAGTTCCCCATCTGATGTTTTCCAGATATTCTAAAATGCTGACTGGCACTGCTGGGAGTTGTAGTCCCAAGCCAATGGGACAAGATGTAGCAAGATGGGAGAAGAAAGACTACTATTTTTATTATGTTCCTCCAAAGAGTTTGTATCTATTGGAAGCCTAATAGGAGACTTCTTTCTTATACTTCTTCTCACTGGCCAGCATGGCAAAGCTGCTGCATTCCTAAACAGGTTCAACTGGAATGGAAGACAGCAGCAAAGAGATGCTACCTCTTCTGTTCAATCAAGGAATTGTCCTACAGCTGACATCTATTGTTGAAGTCCACATTCCATCTTATTAGTCCAAAAAACAATCAATTCATGCCACAGCTAGCATTAAAAGAACAAGCTAGTTGAGATGTTCCCTTTCCTTCTAAATGCTAGAAAACCGATAAGAGGAACTTGGATAGGAAAGTGCAGAATGGATGGTGATTGACATAGCTCATATTTTCTAGTTCCTATCATTACACAAGATCAATGGTTCTTACTGAAAATAGCACCTCCATGGTTCTTCCAGATTTTATTCCATCCCTAGTGAGAATGGTATAGCAACTCTTTCTAAATTATATCTTGTGCCAAGACCTCTTTTAATGCACTCCACCTCTGGAGCCAAGCTAATATATTCAAGTGAAGTATTCCAAGTGTTAACATTCATTTCAATCTTATTTAAAGCCATTTGGACACTTCCCACTGTAACCATTTTTGGCCAACGAAATAATTTACATCTCTGTTCAGATTTAATATTAACAGACTTGCAACAAAACACTGAAGAGAAGCTTCTTGCAAGTGTCGCTGGCAACTTTTGCTATCATTGGCTCAAGACAGGATGAAATTTGCAGATTTATTAGAGCGGCCTTCACTGCCAGTTTCACTAGAGGAAAGTCTAGGAGGCTAAGATAAAAATCAACAGTAGCAGACACACAGATCATTTATCTGATTACAAATCTTTTATCATGAGAAAGGAATCTTCAACTCAGTAAATCATTTTGCAAAGTGCAAGGTCTCTTGGTAGAGTTGTTTTCCCTTCAGTTCACGAAAATCAAAATTAAGATCTCCAGCATTATGGAAGAAGCAGAAGCAGAAGACAGATCTAGGACAACTTGCCATAGCCAACACACCATGGGGCAACTCACGGTGGGACAAGCATTGCAAAATATAAAAAAATAGTGGACTAGAATCACTGAAAAAAAAAATGCCAAAGGAGAGAGAAAATGAAATGTGAATGAGAAAAAATAAAATACTTTTTAAAAGCATTTTAAATAATTAAATTGAATTGTTTAATTGTCCAGCAGTGAGTTGTCCTTTGATGAGTTGGCCATGGCGAGTTGACCTTGATGAGTTGGCTGCTAAGAGTTTTCTCCCATTCCAGAAGAAGACCTGGGCACATGATTAAGCCAGGCCAATTTAATTTATTCATTGTATGGGGCCACATATTTGGACGATGTGATCTACTATTCCTGTCCTCAAAGCTGGCAAAGAAAAAAGACCTTGGCTATGCCTACTTTGACTTGTTGTCCTGAGTGCTCCTTTTGTCTTTATGACATGTTCAATTTTTTCACCCATCTTCACCAGCTATGCTTATCCTTTCCCCAAAACTTTCTGGTTCTGGTCTTCCTTACAAGGCAGAATCTACTGAAAGTCTTCGGCCTCCATCAAATTATCAGCAATTTGATCCAGCCTTCCTTGCATGAAATGTTAGGCTGTCACCCATTACGCAAAGGATGGGTGCAAAGAATGAGACAGGAGGGTGAAATTATAGTGGTAGAACATTAACAACAAACAGAACATCTATTCTGCCATTATTACAGGTTTATGGACCTGGAAAAAGCTTTTCTCTACCCTAATGCTAAACAAGAGCAGGTCCCAAATTATTTTTTATGAGTTCCACAGGGGCAATTAAAATTCCTGTAGATGCATCACATTCTTGGCCTAACTATCTCCTTACCTTCGCACCCTCCGTAGAAACAGTATTTCTACCCAACCTTAACAACTGCATGGATTTCCAAAAGGACAGTGGTGGAATTTACACACCATGCTATAAGCCACAATTAAATAAATCTTAGCTTCGTAGGATATGTCAACCCCAGCTATAGCATTCTGGTCACTAGCTGATATCAGCCAATAAATTCAGGCCAGTGAAAATTCCATCTCTTCAAACATGTTCTGACCTTCCACAATATATTGGTGGATTTTTATTTTTTTTTGGCGCCCAGTCAAGCTAAAGAATTAATCATACACAAGGCTTAAGTGTCAGTATTACAGATGACCCCAGGAATGGTCTAACACCCCCTACCATTAAAATTCTTTATTTCCCCCGTGAACCTTTCTTAGCCAATATAAAATATTTATTCCAGATACACTATGGCTGCCCTTTCTGAAAGACCATTCTCCTTCACTATCTCGGTCCACTGGGGTAAAAATAACTTAGCCGTGCTATCAAGCTGAGTTTAAGCAAGACCACACGATAGCTATTAAACATGCCAATCAAAGTTCCTGGTTTTGCACAATCGGCATTTTGCACATACTTCCCCTCTATCGAAAACAGCGCATCGGGTTAAACATTAACCATCATTCTGAAATCTGCATGCCGCCCCCAACCAAACTCAGTTAAATGGGAGACCTCCGGATTGCCTGGACTTATCTATATAGCCTTGCTGTTAACTTGACTCGTTTCCTCATTTCACATTTCTACCTACAAACAAACCCCAACAATGAGGTAGCCCTGCCCCCAATCAATTCCAACTACAGGTAGTCCTTGGCGGATGACCACAAGGGAGCCCAACATTTATGCTGCTAAATGAGACATTTTATTAAGGGAGCTTTGCTCCATTTGAAAAACCTTCCTTGCCACAGTTGTTCGACGAATCGCTGTGGTTGATAAGTTAGTAACACACATAGATGAAATTCAATTTTTTTTCACTGCCAGTTCTTTGGGTGTAGCTTGGTGGGCGTGGCTTGGTAGGCATGACAGGGGAAGGATATACTGCAAAATCCCCATTCCCTCCCCACGCCACTAACCTGCTTTCCAGCTCTGTTCTCCTGTGCAGGGCAACAAAAGAAGACCCAGATGATCTAGCTGGGACTTGGAAGGCAGAGAATAGATGGGGGAAGGGCCAGTCAGAGGTGGGATTTGCCGGTTCTCCAAACTACTCAAAATTTCCACTACCGGTTCTCCAGAACTGGTCAGAACCTGCTGAATACCCACCTCTGGTAACACAATTGTGAAATAAATCTGGCTTCCCCATTGACTTTGCTTGTCAGAAGGTCTCACTAGGGGATCACATGACCCTGGAGTATTGCAACTTTATCCTGGGAAGTTGCCATAGACCAGGGGTGTCAAATTTGAGGCCCGGGGGCCGGATCTGACCCACAGGATGCTTAGATCTGGGCTCACGGGGAAAGAGCAAAGGACTGACCCATGGTGCCTCTGCCAATGAAAATGGAGGCGTTGCAGCTGAAAACAGAGCTTGCAAGGGCTGTGTGCAGCCCTCCCGGGCTCGGTTTTTGCTAGCAGAGGGTTGCAGAAGGTTGTTGCAGCCAGAAACGGCAGAGGCCTTGGGCCACCAAAGGCACCACAAGCACAAGTGATATCAAGATGGCTACGCCCATCCCGGCCTGAGGTCACACAACCCTAATGTGGCCCTCAATGAAATTGAGTTTGCCACCTCTGTCCAGAGGTGGTATTCAGCCGGTTCTGACCAGTTTTGGAGAACCGGTAGTGGAAAGTTTGAGTCATTCAGAGAACCGGCAAATACCACCTCTGACTGGCCCTGCCAACCCCATCTATTCTTTGCCTCCCATTGAGACTGAGCTGATTGGGCGAGTCTTCTTTTGTCGTCCTGCACAGGAGAAGGGAGCTGGAAAGCAGGTTAGTGGGATGGGGAGGGAATGGGGATTTTGCAGTATCCTTCCCCTGCCAAGCCCACCAAGCCACACCCAAAGAACCAGTTGTAAAAAAAATTGAATCCTATCAGACATGGTATTCAGCCGGTTCTGACCAGTTCTGGAGAACCGGTAGCGGAAATTCTGAGGAGTTCAGAGAACCTGCACATCCCACCTCTGACTGGCCCAGCCCCCATCTATTCTCCGCCTCCTGAGTCCCAATTGATCGGCTGGGTCTTCCTTTGTTGCCCTGCACAGGAGAATGGAGCTGGAAAGCAGGTTAGTGGGGTGGGGAGGGAATGGGGAATTTTACAATATTCTTCCCCTGCCACACCCACCAAACCACACCACATCCAACAAGTCATACCAACAGAACCAGTAGTAAAAAAATTTGAATCCCACCATTGCCCCTGCCATAGACCAATACCATGTAGCCCAGCTCTGTCTACACCAGCTTTTCTCAATTGAAATTCCATGGAATTCTAGGGTTGCAAGAAATATTGTGGTTAGAAAAAAGAAATCCATCCTGTAATGCTAGTTGTGGATACAATACAGTAATTTAATGTAAGAGTTCCCTGAAACCTTAAAATGATTTCCAGGAAAGATTAGTCCACCTTGACCCACAGCATCTGTCCAGAATTCCAGCCAGAAACTTCATCCTCATCCACTACCTGACCTTTTCTTTTATTGCAAAAAGTCACTCTCGGCCTTCTGCTCAAAAAGCAACTGATTTACTATCTCCTCCTCCCTGGCCGCTTCTAATCTTTGCTCATCACCTGAAGTGCTGGTTTGCCATTTGTATCAGCCTAAGACTAAACAAGCCTTGGGAGTCTTCTTGCTTTGCCAAGGAGCTGAGGCATCATCCCTCGTAAAATGAACCAGACCTGGAGGGAGGTGGAAGGAGAGAAAAACACGAGCCAGAACGCGAAGGCAATTGTGTTGAACTCCCTGCATCTTATTTCCAAAACAGTCTAGCTGCCATCTGCCAACCAAGGTCAGTGGCTGCGTCCAAATGTCTCATAATTGAAAATGCATTCAAGGTGAAGGAGTTTTGCACACCAGAAGTGGAGGCCAGCTATTTCTCAGAAGGAACAGAAATGCAAACTAGGCAACATGGAGAAAAAAATTCCAAAGAAATGTGTTATGTACACTATGTGCGTATGAGAGGGAACAAAAGTATATGTTCCCAACCCTCTAGAGCACTGGTCACCAAACAGTGGGCCAGGGACCACTGGTGGTCTGTGAGAAAAGTTTGGTGGTCCGCAGAAAAATGTCACCCCCAAGGCACCCCCCAAAGTGATTAATCCAAGCTGTGCGGGAACATAAGGCTGTGCCAGCCACATGGCCTGTGGGAACACAAGGCTTGTGGAGGTTGCGTTGTGAACAACACGAGGTAGTGAGTGGAGGGGGGGAAAGGGCAGAAGGGGGGAACTTGCCCCTCTCGCCCCATGCATTTCGCCTGGCCACCAGGCTGCTTCTTTCCGCTTCTTTCTCCTTCTGATTTTGGCTGCACGCAAGGAAAGCAGCAAAAGTCTTTCTTTCTCTCCTCCAAACTCTGCCAAAAATGAGTTTTTGGGACCCTGCAAGGCCTCCTGCTCCAAGAGGCTGCGCCCACATGATGAGTCTCACAAAGAGAAAGAAAGATTTCTGCTGTTTTTCCTGCATGAAGCCAAAAGTCTCTCTCTCTCTCTCTCCCCACCGCCCCACCCCCGAGAACGGAGCTGGAGATGGTATCCTGCGATCCCAAATAAAGAATGATCGATTGGTAGGAAAATGAGGTAGGGAATTTTCCTGCAGACTTTTTGGGGGGTTTTCCAGACTTTTCCCAGGGTCTCTGATCCACAGGATTTAAAATTATGAGTTTGGTGATCCCTGAGGTCCAAAAGATTGGCAACCCCTGCTCTAGGGGATGGTCAATGGTGATAATCCCCCCCAAGAAAACCCTTGAAGTCAACTTTAAGACATGTGGACTTCAACTCCCAGAATTTCCCTATGCTGGCTGGGGAATTGTGGGAGTTGAAGTCCACATGTCTTTAACTTGCCAAGGTTGAAAAACACTGCTCTAATAAGTGATATTCAATGAATTAATGGATCATCTTGCCTTCCAGAGTGGTGGGTCCTCTATTGCTGGAGGCATTCAAGAAAAGATTGGACTGTCCAGGATGATATAAAGAGCCTCTGGTGCTGCAGTGGTTAGAATGCATCTAAAGTCATTTCTTTATCCTATTGAAATGGGATGTATAGGAGCAACAGTGAGATATATGATTACACTAGGAGACCTGGTGGTGCAGTGGTTAGAATGCAGTACCACAGGCTAACTCTGCCCATAGCCTGGAGTTTGATCCTGGTGGACTCAAGATTGACTCAGCCTTCCATCCTCCCCAGGTCAGTAAAATGAAGGCCCAGATATCTGGGGCATATACTGACTCTGTAAATACACAGAGAGTGCATTAAGGCACTGTGGAGTAGAATATAAGTCTAAGTGCTATTTCTATTTTTATAAGATCTCCTGCCTTGGGCAGAGGGTTGGATTAGAAGACCTCCAAGTTCTAGCCTTGTGATTCAATTCTATTCTGTGAAATGTGGTATCCCTGATGGAATGAAGTCCCAAACGATTGTAGGACAGTTGGGAATTCTTTCAGCAAGAAGGATCTTGCTGGTGTGTGCGTAGGTATGTTTTATTCTTGCATCTCTGGTGCTTTATATAACTTCAAAATTAAATAGTAGTTGCAGGTTTAGGCTACCAGGATGTGGTGGGTGGGAAGCACAATTTCACCCAGACATCCATGCCAACCACTGTTGCCCTTTACAGAGAGAGAGAACGAAATAGGAACTCCATTATGAATGTAACAGCTCATATAAACCAGCCAGGAGAACTTTGCCAGGGAAGCCTCTGAGAATGCCAACAGTAACTCGAATTGGTTTCCAAAATAAACTTACTGGAAGGGGAAACAACTCCACACAGCAGAGAGATGGCAGCAAAAGTTAAAAACAGGGGGAGATTTTCCTCCTTCATCTTTTGTCAATGTCATTCTTAAAAGGTTGCTTTAAACAGGCCAGATTTCTCAGAAGCTTAACAAAACAGCAGGAATTTAGAGAAGCAATAGGTAGCCAACAAAACCCCACTGAATCACCAGGGAAGGGTCTTCCCATCTTATGGAACCTGCCAAAGTTGATCCCACACAAGATGGATTCTTGCTGCAGCTCTGCCAACCCAGGTAATGGTGTCCCTTTGCTTGAGGCATCACTTGAGGCTGAAGCTTGGAAGATCAGCCCACCAAGTCCAGCTTCTGTGAGTGAAGCTTGCAAAATGCTTTTTGCTAGCAAAGGGCTTCAGGCATTTGCAATCAGTTCCAGCAGGTCTCTATAAAGGGTATAGAGAAGATGATAAGGGGACTGGAGGCTAAAAAAAATTACAAAGAATGGTTGCAGGAATGGGGCATGTCCAGTTCAATGAAAAGAAGGGATGACTTGATCGCAATGTTCCAATATCTCAGGGGCTGCCACAAAGAAGACGGAGTTGTTGTGGTTAGCCGGCAGCAGGTGCAGAGAACTGAGGAGAGCAAGGACTCAGATGAGGGGCCAGGACCTCCAGCAGGGAGTGGACTGCTGCCTTCAGAGATTGCAGGGGCTGGCAGCAGCAATGAGGAGGTTCCCGAGGAATCTCCTCAAGGAGGTTGCACATGTGCCAAGTGCACGTGCATGCAGGATTGCTTGCAGGAAAGAGCAGCTACAGCTGCACAGGTGACTTGGGAGTAAATCTTCAAGGTAATGGCCCCTCCTTCAAGAAGATAAAAGCCAGCTGTGAAGCGAACGTTCTTTGCAGGAAGCAAAGACGTTTTGAAACTCAGCCTTGTGGACATAACAGTATCTTAAATTGGTATTTGAAGACTCTTGTGTTGTGAAATATTTCTTATCTGTGATTCTTGACAGTCTAGTACAGTTTTGGTGAGGTTTGTGCTTATCAAAGTTAATTAGTTTGCAGCAGCCTTTTAACTAAAGATTTCTAAGACTCATTAAAAGGTTTCTGTTCCCTTTGATTATTATTTGTCTTATTGGAAAAGGTTTTGGGTCAGAACAGGAGTCAAGCTAGTCTCCAAAGCACCCGAGGGCAGAATGAGAAGTGATGGATGGGAACTAATCAAGGAGAGAAGCAATCTGGAACCAAGGAGAAATTTCCCAACAGCAAGAACAATTAATAGCAATAGCCCTTAGACTTAAATACTGCTTCACAGTGCTTAACAGCCCTCTCTAAGCAGTTTACAGAGTCAGTATCTTGCCTCCAGAAACCTGGGTCCTCATTTTACCCACCTTGGAGGGACGGAAGGCTGAGTCAACCTTGAGCCTGGTGACATTCAAACTGCTGAACTGCTGGCAATTGGCAGTCAGCAGAAATAGCCTGCAGTACTGCATTCTAACTACTGCGCCACCACAGTTCATAACCAATGGAATGACCTGCCTCCAGAAATGGATGCTCCAACACTGGAGATTTTAAAGCAGAGATTGGACAACCATTTTTCTGAAAGGGTGCTTGAGCAGAAGGTTGGATTAGAAGACCTCCAAGATCCCTTCCACTTTTGTTATTCTGTTATTCTTCTACTTACAAGGGGAGCCCCAAGAGTACAGGAAAATGCAAATCACCAAACAATATTTTGACTGATAGCTGTGTCTACATGTCACATTCAGCAGAAGCCATTTTGGAAAGGACGGCCGTTCCAAGAATTTTGTAAGTGCCTGCGAAGCTTAAGACATCAAGGTTGCCTCTTCAAAGGATGTGCCCTGTTTTCTTGAAAGGAAAGAAAAACAGACTTGGTAATGGAATTTCCAAGATGAAAGTGAACTAAAGTTTTCGCGGACCTCCATGATTGGCTAAGCCTCTTTAGGTCTCCTCCAAGCTAAAATCTGGAGAAAGTATAAAAACCAGCTTGTGTTTAAAAGAACCAAATAAACTGGATGCTCCTTTCAGGGCATGAAATGACACAACATGGACAGCTACAAATGTTTGCTCTATTTTAAATTGGAAATGTCTCTCTGGTATCTGTGCCAGGTTTTTTTTTAAGTTCGGCCCCTTTAGACCAGGGGAAAGGCCTTTGAAAGGCATTCATTGCCCATTTGTAATGTTTGTTGATGGGGAAGATGGTAATAAGAAAATGAGAAATCCCCCCCCCCCCAAAAAAAAAGTAACTGTTTGCTCTTCCTTAGATGTAGCCAAGGAAAGTTTCTCAGAATGGAAAAAAAGGCCTCACCATTCCCATCTCCATCATGAAAAGGGAAGAGAAACAAAGTCAAAGGAAAAGCAAACAAAAGACATAGCTCTGATTGTTCATCATCATGAATTCAGTGCAATGAGGATCTAAATGCCATCCCCTTCACCAGCACAATGTTTGACTTCACACATCCAATCAAGCCATGCAAGCCTTATTCACACAACATGCTAAGCCAAAAATCAACCACCACATTATGTTTGAGTGTGATATATGAACCACATCAAATACAGGCCTACAATAGAACAGAGGGTTTGGTAGGCAGAAGATCTGACTCCGGTCCCTGACATTTCTTTGTAAGGCTGAGAAAACCCACTACTTAAAACTATTCTGCTGGTTAAATTTAAGAGCGTTTAGACAAGAGAAGACAAGTATTTCCATCTGGAGCTGAGGGACCATCCAGATCATCAAAAGAACCATCGTGTCAAAATAATTTTTTGGCCAGTGATAATGTGTGGTTTCTACCAGATTTCTTCTTCCACCAAAGTAAAATGTTGTAACCTAGAAACTGCAAGAGGGATCTTGGAGTCCTAGTGGACAATCACTTAAATATGAGCCAGCAGTGTGCAGCAGCAAAAAGCCAGCATAATCCTAGACTGCATAAACAGAGGGGTAGTATCAAGATCATGTTAAGTGTTAATACCATTTTATAATGCCTTGGTAAGACTACATTTGGAATAATGCATCAAGTTTTGGTTTGCCATGATATAAAAAAAATGTTGAGAATCTGGGAAAGAGTGTAGAGAAGAACGACAAAGATAATTAGAGGATTGGAGCTAAAACAGACGAAGAATGGTTGCTGGAATTAGGTATATCTAGTTTAGTGAAAAAAAGAACTAGTGGTGACAGGATAACAGTCTGACAATATCTCAGGGGATGCCACAAAGAAGAGAGGGTCAACTTATTCTCCAAAGCATGTAAAGGCAAGACAAAGCATATACAAGCAATGGATGGAAACTCATCAAGGAGAGAAGCAACCTAAAACTAAGGAGAAATTTCCTGACAATGAGAACAATTCATCTATGGAACAATTTGCTTCCAAAAGTTGTGAATGCTCCAACACGAGAAGTTTTTAATTACTGGACAGTCATTTGTTTGGAATGATATGGGGTTTCCTGCCTGAGCAGGGGGTTGGACTAGAAGATCTCCAAGGTCCCTTCCTACCTTGTTAATCTGTTAATGTCTTTTAAGATTTAAAAAAAGGGACCTGCCTTAACCCCAAACACAGCATCTAGCTGCAGCATTTCTAAAGCTCCCCAAGAGGTAAAGGTAATTTAAAGTATCTTACTAAAAAAAATTAAAAATAGTAAAAAAAAACATGATAAAAGTTTTTCACTAAAATATTTTATATGTTTATTTTTTATCTCCCACCTAGAGGTGTGGCTTACTTTGAAAGAAAAAAAAAAACAAATTATGGCTCCCTGCGTATTTGGTGTTGCTTAACAAGTGACTCAAAAAAGCAAGCCATAGAACACATAAAATAAGCAGAAAAAGGAAGAAAGTTAATCAACATTACAACTGCACAAGTTTTCCGTCTCCCAAATCAAAGTAATTTTAAAACCTTGCATTGAGCTGGAATTAAATGATACAGAACAGCTTGCCCATCAGCAGAATATGAATAAACCGGGGGCCATAGAAGGAGCGTTCACGTCGTGGCCCCTGTCAGGTATCTGTTTACCTGCGAATCCTTCTACCACGCTACACCAACCTACACCAACAGTGTTCTACAGTGGCTGGGAAAAGTGTAGCGACACGAGAGAAGAAGAAGATATGAATAAACCAGCTACTTCTCATGACTTGGCACAAAAAAAAAAAAATAGTGATTTGCAGGGCCAAACAAATTGGGCCAAATTTGCATCTGTTTGCTTGTTTCAACTCATGAAAGCAGGGTTCCAGGAAAGATGATTTGCAATCTAACCTTTCATTTTTTTTCTTTCTTTCCAGAAGTCTCATTCTAATTCCAAGACTGGTACACGTGAGCCAGAAAAAGATCATAAACAAGTAGTGCTAGACAGACACCGGGTCTACCGTCTAGCATTGCCACCCCGCTAATCTTTTTTTTTTTAATCCTGATCAGATCTGGCCAGATCCTTTACCACTGATGAATAAGCAGTTCACAATAGTCCATCAGTCCCCCTGCTAGCACATCCAAGGAGAAAGAAGCTGGGAAGCATGTAATACAACAGGAGTTATATTCAGACTACAAACTAATTCATGGTTTGCTTAGTTTTGGCTTATTCAATTGTCATACAGGTACTCCTCAACTTATAACAGTTCATTTAGCAACCATGCAGGAGATGCTATACCAAGGGTCTTCAAACTTGGCAAGTTTAAGACTTGTGGACTTCAACTCCTAGAATTCCTGAGTTAACTTGACTGGAGGACGAATTCTGAGAGCTGAAGTCCACAAATCGTAAAGCTGTCAAGTTTGAAGACCCCTGCCCGATACCCCTGCCCCTGTCCAATCTTTTCTTAAAAGCCTCCAGTGATGGAGCACCCACAACTTCTGAAGGTAAGCCATTCCACTTGGTTAATTGTCCTCACTGTTATGAAGTTTCTCCTTAATTCCAGGTTGCTTCTCTCCTAGATTAGTTTCCATCCATTGCTTCTTATCTTGCCTTCAGGGGCTTTGGAAAATAGGTTTTCTCTATTTTCTTTGTGGTAGCCCTTAAACATTGGAACACTATTGTCATGTCACCCCAATCCTTCTTTTCACTAGACTAGAAAAAAGGTAAGAGATCTAGTTTGTTTTCTCTTGGACACAGAGAATATAGATTAACAGAGTTGGAAGGGACCTTGGAGATCTTCTAGTCCAACCACCTGCTTAGGCAGGAAACCCTACAGCACTTCAGACAAAGGGTTGTCCAATCTCTTCTTAAAAACTTGCAGTGTTGGAGCATTCACAACCTCTGGAGGCAACTTGTTCCACTGATTAATTGTTCTCAGGAAACAATCCCTTTTCTCACACATATACACACATGCACACACTCCCATGTGAGAGTGCACAGAACAGCCTTTGCAGTCAGATTCAGGGAGGGAGGCAACATTAGACCCCCAAATTAATTTCTTGAAAAAGATGCCTAATAGTTTTGGGAGAAAATTAGACTGCTGGATGACCTTAACATTTCTTTATAGCTAAATTTTACGTTTAGGGACCATAATAATTTTTAGGGCAGGCTGAACCCAATAATTTACTGACATATAAATTATTTGAGGAAGAGAAGGATATTGAGCAGATGCTAGCCAAACATGAAATTCAAATTCATATTTTAAATTCCCTTAATTCAGTTAGGAATTCTCACATCTAATGAGAAAATCCTGGTGAACGTTAATCATCTATCTGTGGATTCAAAACGTAACAACTGCCAACACCCTGTTTTTTTTGTTGCACGATACTCCCCAACTAATATTTCTAATGCTAACTAGCAGAGCCGTGAAGAAACAAGGTCATCAGATGGGGAGAAAATGAAGGTCATTATCCTGATTTGTAAGACAACCTTTGGATGCCTGCAAGATTCAAAGAAGAGGTGAGCTTCAGTATCCTAAGATTCTTAAAAATTAAAGTTTCCAGAATTCATGACAATAGCACAAAAATTACTAAGTAAAACTTGCTGAAGTCCATAAAATCACCATAAAAACTTCCATGGTGTCTCGAGATGAATAAGTAGTTAAGAAGATATCAGATTGTGCAAAAATGGATAGATTAACATTGAAAATTAAGCAGAAAGAGGACAGAATATTATCAAACATGGAATTTGTTTTACCAATGTTTGGATAAAAGGGGTGGAGAGTAATAAGGTAATTTTTATTGTTAAGCAAATTAAATACCCAGACAACACAGTGTTTATAAAGCACAAAGAAATGTATTAATAGAAAATCAATATTGAAAAAAAAACTTCCACAGTGGACTGGAAGTAAAGACAGTGTCCTATTGTTTCTTTTATTTTTCTTATATCTATCTATTTCATGTATTCATGACTATATTTATACTTATACCTATTATCTTGTAAGCAATTGACAAATCAAATAAATAAAATCAAACCATGGATTTATGCTTTGTCTCCAACAATGATTACCAAGCTTGCTTCAAAAGTAAGAGGTGGGCTCCAAAGAATTGGCCTTAATACTAGAGATACACAGAGTTGTGAGGAGCAAAATACAAAATGTGAGTCAGAACACCGAGAGGCATACAGATACACCTTAAATCAAAGATAACACAATATGGATACTCAACACAGAAGCTACCTGCTCAATTTCTGTAGCCCAAAATATGCTACTTCTCTGCAAAACCAACAATTAACTGTGTATATTTTCTGGCACTTATATTCTGCCCCTCTATGGACAACAAGGCAGTCCAGATGTCGCAAAGAATTGTCTGGGTGTTCATCGCTGAATTAACAAATCACAGAAAATTGGGATTTTTGTCACCATCACTGTGGCTGTCTGTAAACCATAGCCTGATAGGTCCAAGGCTTCAACTCTCTTTTGCAGAAAGAAAGCATCAAACACATTCAGTCAATCATGATCACTCTAACTTCTAATTCATGTTCCTCAACCTTGGCAATGAGGAATTCTGGGAGTTGAAGTCCATACATTTTAAAACTGCTAAGGTTGAGAAACTCTTCCCTAGGTGGATGGGACTTCTTCTCCATCCTTGCTATTTGCTGAACTAGTGGAAGTGGATCAGAACTGGTCCATTTAGCTGGAGAGATTCAAGTTGTTTTTCCTGAAGTAGGATAATGGCAGCCCAAATCTTCTGAAGCATCTTCAAAGATACAGTGGGGATATGCCAGTTTAGCCTATCATACAAAGTTTTTAAAGTTGAAAAAAGGATGATCAAGTGCTTTTCTACATTATTGTTCTTCACACCTCCACCACAAAGTAATTCTTTTGAGGTCTCTTTTTGCTATTTGCCCAGAATAAACTATCTACAAGAAGGTGTGAAAGTCATTCTGTTGGGAAATAATTAAATCAACTAAAATTGTTGATTAATCTGGTCTTTTAAAATTAATTCCTAAAAAAGGCTCCTGCATATTAGACTGTCAAGCCAGGACTGAATCTCTTTTTCAGTTCTATAGATAAGATAATTGTCTTTTTTTCACTTTTACTGCAAGCACACCGGCCCATATTAAAAATGAAATTCTGTTGCCTGTTCTCAAGAGAAAATGTATCTCTACCCAAACACAGGCACAACACACATATGCACATGCTTACATACATTTTCAATTCTCTTGGCATCCATTGGAAAGGCAGATTTGCTAGAAGTTCCTTCAACACAGTTGTTTATACAGTCTTACAATCTAGTGGGACGCAGTGGCTCAGTGGCTAAGACGCTGAGCTGGTCGACCACCTGGTTGGCAGGTCGGTGGTTCGAATCCCCAGTACTGTGTAACAGAGTGAGTTCCCGTTACTTGTCCCAGCTCCTGCCAACCTAGCAGTTCGAAAGCATGAAAAAAAGTGCAAGTAGAAAAAAAGGGACCCCTTTGGTGGGAAGGGAACAATGCTCCATGCACCTTTGGCGTTTAGTCATGCCGTCCACATGACCACGGAGACGTCTTCGGACAGCTCTGGCTCTTCAGCTTTGTAACGGAGATGAGCACCACCCCTTAGAGCTACCATGGATGTGTGAGGGGAGCTTTTACCTTTACTATCTACCTTCTTGTGAATAACTAAATCAAGGATTAGTCATGACCTATTCTTGTCTTGCTATTTAGTTAATTATATCTTGAAAACTATTCTAAGGAACATTAAAGAACTATTGAATATTTAACACACTTTGCCCAAGGCAAGATTCATAGGACAAGATGAAGCCGTCTTCCTGGAGCCAAGCAGGTCTGGGCAGAACACAGCTCTAGATCTCCAGGGTAGAACCAGGAGTGAACTCGCAATTATCCTCAACTCCCCAGAGGTGTCAGGTTTGCAACAACAAAATTGTGCTTTTCTGTCCTACTTGATAAGTATCTCTCCCCATGTGAAGTTTGGATGACCTACAAGCAAACAAGTGCATCTTGTTTCCAAGCGCTCCGAGCAGCTTCTAAAAAGGTTGAGCATGGTTTGAAAATGGTGCTAGAGCTTCAGTTGTCTCTTTCCTACTAAGGAATTGATTCTTAAAGCAACTGCATCTTCTTTTTCTTTCTCAGAAGGACTCAAAGTAGCCACATCCCAGGAAAAGAATATCCACTGCTTTATGGAGGACAGAGAGATGCTGTGCTTACAATGAGATCTGAAGGATTTCTCCTAATAATTTTTGAAACATGCATTGCCAATTTTCATAGGCATGTCACTCACACAAAAATCAAACTCTAAATGTCTTCTAGTCCATTTCCCTACACAAAAATGGTGCTAAATTTTCTGAACATTCAGGATGGGACCTGGATAAAACTGGAAGCTGCAGACTGAAAAAGTCCAACAGAATATTGCAAAATAGAAGAGACCAATATTCAGTATGGATAGAGAAGCTGTAACCAGGAGGCCTTATTTTTGCAGAATTGCAAGCCAGCCAACCATCGTTTAATCTAGAGAGCTACATGGAAGCAGCCCAAGATCTGTAGTCTTATATCCTATATTCTATGTGATTGTACATTTTGAATACAATATTTTTCCTAATTTTGCTTTTGATCCATAGTTTTCCCAAAATGACCCAATTTTGAACTTACAATCAGCCTTTCAACACAGAAAACGGTACATAAAAGATAACTAGGCTTCAGTCTACATCTTGGCCTTGAATGTAAGAATTAATTTGGCTTGCTGAAAAATGTTGACAATTTTTCAGGTCAATGGGATACTGTTGAGTTAGGTGCTGGACTAGAAATTGGAGATCCAGGTAGACATGCTTCAATTCACCAGATGACTTTGGGATGACACTGTCTTCCAATTCAGTCTATTTCAAACAACTGTTTTCATGCAAATAATTTCGGAGAAAAGAATACAATGGATGCTGCCTTATGTAACTGGGAGAAACTTTGCTACAAACCTAAGAAATAAAACCAATCTGGAAAGCATCCAGTCAGCACCCATCCAACCAAGATTGAGACGTAAGTTTTGAGATGCAGTCGAGCTAACTCTGGCTTTCTAGGAGCTTTGCATGGATAAGGAAAGCTCACTGAGCATATTCTTTTTATCCTATCCTGAATTCCTAAAACACACATGGAAATTATAGTATTCCAGAAGAGGATGGTGGCCTCACTAGGACTGACAGTGTGTTAACAGAATGAACTATGTATATTCATGAGTATTTCAGATGTGGCTTTAAACATCAACAAATATGTACTGATTTCGGTACAGGCAGATTGATCACGTATTCGACACTCTATTTTTCTTCTCTCTCTCTCTTTTTTTTGGGGGGGATGATCCAGCTCTGTTGTCAAGCTAAGAGCATTCCTGCATTTTTCTTCTGCTTCGGAGTTTTGTCCAGCAAGCACGCATCTGTTCAGCTTACTCGGTATTTTTCCGCTCCCTCTATAATAAATCTGGTTTCTTTTAAAATACTTCCCCTATTTTTGTCTGTTAATATCATTATGTATAGTTTGAGGAGTCAATTCTCTATTTTTGGCACTTTCTTATCTTTATCATAAGGATTTCTGGAATGATGCCACCTTAATTCTTGCAGCTACCTTCAACCGAGTGTATATTTGTACTTATCATTTCTGTCCATTTGATTAAAAATGCCTAGTTTATTGAAAACAGATTTCCTTTGCCCCATTTTTGCTTATTTTATCAAACCAGATAAAATTCCATTTCCACCAGGTTCCTAGATGTTTCTCTTCTCTTTCTTTAATTTATCTATCTTTCATAGGACATGTCTTTATTTTATTAAGTGAATAATAAAGGCCCAGGACGCTGTCACTCATCTTTTCCCAACCTTGTGTCCTCCAGAAACACACTGTACACCAAAACACATGGAGAACATCAGGCAAGAGAATGCTGAACTAAATGCATCTCAGAAATAGCAATAACAACAGTAAGGCCTTGATTGCTTCCATCACTCCTTCTAGGAGCAAGTTTGAGAGGAAAGTGCCAAGGAAGTGAAGTCAAAATTAGAAAACAGAAGGCATTCTTGGGAGATTTGCTTTAAAAGACAAATTGCCCCCAGAAGCATAGAGAGAGACCAACAAATTCCGTTGTCGACAATGGGTTGGGAAACCAAATTGAAAACTGCAGTAGGGAAAGAAGTTGGAACAGCCTTGGCTTGTCCTGAAGGCAGAACAAGAAGCAATGGATGGAAGATCATTAAAGAGAGATCGAACTTAGAACTAAGGAGAAATTTCCCAACAGTGAGACCAGTGGAACGACTTGCCTTCAGAAGTTATGGGTACTCCATCACTGGAGGTTTTCAAAAAGGGATTGGATAGCCATTTGTCTGAAATGGTTATAGTGTTTCCTCCTTGAGCAGGGGGTTGGACTACAAGATCTCCAACATCCCTTCTGACTCTGTTATTCTGTTAAAACTTGGGAAAATGAAGCACGAGAATGAACAACAATAGTTTTGTGACAACCATGACCTGGATGATTGAGAATCTCCATAGACCTGAAGAACAGCTTACTTTCAGAAATCGTGTGTGCTCCACCACTGGAGATTTTTAAAAAGAGACTGGGACGACCACTTCTCTGAGACTGTACTCTGGGGTTCTTCTGCTTGAGCAGGAGGCTGGACTAGAAGATCTCCAAGGTCCCTTCCAGATTCTATTTTATTGTATTCGAATTCTATTCCTATTACTCCTCTATTCCTATTCCTCTATTCCAATCCTATCTGATCCTAGACAGATCCCGAGAAGCAAAGTAAAGATGCTGCCACTGGAGCTTCAGTTTGCAGACTCAAGCATGACCTACATTCTAAACTCTAGATTCTACATTCTAACAGAACGTATCACTGCAGGTTGATCATCCATCCCAACAGTGACTTAAAAAATAACTTAGGAAAGGATCTCTGCTAGAAGCTGATGACTTTCTGAATGTATCAGAAGCTGTGTTTTTAGTCTGAAAGTCTTAAAAGAGCTTAAGGGCTGATGATCAAGGTGAGGTGGGCAGTAAACAAATCTGATCAATAATCTAAGGAAGCACCTATTTAGTTCCATATACATCAGTCTGAGAGCCAAGACAAGCAAGACCAAGTCCCTTTTCAGACCCATAATTCTGACACATAATTCTCTTCACAAGCAAAACCAGGTCCCCTGTTGGACCCATAATTCTGATCTATGATTCTTTTCACTGGCAAGACGAGGTCCCCTTTCTGACCCACAGTACTCCTCTTCAGACCCATAATTCTCTTTGCTAGGATGCTCAAGCTTTCAAGAACCTATTTGTGATGCTCAGGGGTGTATGGATGTATGTATGGTATTCAGCTTTGTTCGGGTATTTTCCCAAGTCATTATAGTTGTGCTTTTAAAGTTGTAGCAACGTTTCAGCAGAATCTCATCTGCCATCATCAGGCTTCTGTACAGGCTCCTGCCTGATGATGGCAGATGAGATTCCACTGAAACATTGCTACAACTTTAAAAGCACAACTATAATGATGTGGGAAAATACCCCAACAAAGCTGAATACCATACATATAAATACCCACAAAAACTTAAGAAAACAAATATGTATATATTTGTTTTAAAAAGCATTTGGCTTTTGTTCTTTCAAACAGACCTCCCTTTCAGCCAAGCCCTTAAGAATCTGACTAATAATGATTAAGCTTTTGTTGGAATCTTGTATTCTAGTCATGTCATATTTTATTTTTACAGCTAACTGCCTTGAGTGTCAGATAGATAGAAGGGCAGGGTGTAAACTGAAACAATAAAGTTAATTAAATGAAGAGGGGTGGGGAGTAGAGAGAATTAAAGCATGGCATTTGGAGACAAAGATTGCTGTGGAAGTAAAAACTCTACTCGGCTCTTGCCAGAAGGGATCCAAGTGCCAGAACTAGATCGAAATCATGACTTTTCTTGAAGGAGGCACAAAATCAAAGAGGTGGTCGACCCTCTCAATTCTAAATGGTGGCCCACCTGCCCAGTTCCCCAGTTGGAGGAGTCTCCAACTGAATCCAAGCCTTTATTTTAATTTATTTTAATTTATTTTTTTCTGTGATGGAGCTGTCTCTGTCCTTTCACCCAATTTTTGTTTTTAATTTGGTGTTTACTTATTTATTTTGCTTCATTTGTGTGGCCAACCATCTCAGCAAGTGACGCTGGGCAGGGAACCATCTTACATTAAAAACAATTCCAATCACAAAGACCAAAATTACTTTAGTACAAAATAGATTGAATAACAGAGTTGGAAGGGACCTTGGAGGTCTTCTAGTCGAATCCTTTGCTTTACTCCTTTTATTCACCTAAACCTGAGGCTAGCTTGGTTAGTGACCATTCAAAGTTATGCCATTGAAAAAAGGGGACTTATGAATGTTTTTCACACTTATGACCATTGCAACATCTCATTTTGGTCATGTGATCAAAATTCAAGTGCTTGGCAACTGACTCATATTTATGACAGTTGTTATGTCCCGGGGTCACAGGAAAAAGAAAGTGTGGTTGTACATCCTGAGGGCTTCCTGTATTGCCTTTGGGTGTACCTGTTTCAATTTAATTCATTCCCATTCTTTTTAGAATGGGTTTTTAGACATTTACTCTTAGGAAGTTTATTGCTAAAAGAGCCTCAGCGGGGAAAAAGAAAAGAAGAGCTTGAACTCACTCTGGCCACCCCAATCCCAGGAAAGCTGCTAAACAATGAAGATAGATCAGTTAATATCAACTGTGGATCAAATCTCAATAAAGGGGAATGATTTATTTGCTCTCCCTAACTAATTCGACCTTTACATTTAATAGGAAACCAAGATCTACAGAGCAATCTAAAATGAGCTCTCCCCCCCCTCCACTCTTTTTTTTGAAGGCGATTGTCAGATAACCTCCTCAATAGCACAGTCACAAAAGACCCACACAAGAATGTAATAGTCTCTCGTAAAATAGATAAATGAAAGAAAAGGTTATGGCAAAATGAAATAATATGGTGCATAACTATATAAATAACTGTGTAAATATATGAATATATGTCATAAATTGAATGTAAAAATAATTGTAACAATACTTAGTAATAATTCACATACTTAGGAATATGTCAGTGTGAGTGAACACCGTTACGAACATGCTGTAATGAGTAAAAATATGTTTTTAATTGTGAAAATATGACCAATAAAGATTTTAAAAAGAATGTAATAGTCTGTTGTGTGTGCGTGTGTCTGTGTCTGTGTCTGTCTGTCTGTCTGTCTCTCTCTCTCTCTCTCTCTTTGTCTCTCTGTCTGTCTCTCTGTCTCTGTGTGTGTGTGTGTGTGTGTGTGTGTCTGTCCGTCTGTCTCTCTGTGTATGTGTGTGTGTCTCTCTCTCTGCCTATCTGCCTTTCTGTCTCTCTCTTTCTCTCTCTGTCTCTCTCTGCCTTTGTCTCTCTCTCTCTCTCTCTGTCTGTCTGTCTGTCTGTCTCTCTCTCTCTCTCTCTCTCTCTCTCTCTCGTCTGTCTGTCTCTCTGTCTGTCTCTGTCTCTGAATATTTGTCTCTCTCTCTCTGTGTGTTTCTGTCTCTCTCTCTCTCTTCTGTCTCTCTCTCTCTCAGTCTCTGTCTCTCTCAGCTTGATCTGCTGGCAAGATACAACCTTACATGTGCGCTGAAAGCATTTTACTGGCTGCTAATTGCAGAGAGGTGAAATACAAAATGTTGCTGATGACCTTTAAAGCCCTCTACAGGCTATGTCCAGTTCCCCGAAAAGAATGCCTCTTTCCATCTGAGCCCCACCCCAACTGTTCAGATCCTCTCCAGAGATTTACTGACCACTGCCAGAAATTCATCTTGTGGAGTCCAGGACCAAACCTTCTTTGTTGTTGTCTGAGTTCTCTGGAATGTATTCCGTGCCACATGAAAGGATTCCCCAGGTGGATTTTTAAAGAAAACCTTTAAAACACACCCTTTCCCATTGAGGAGAATACACGCAACTCAAGATTGAACAAAAGTGAAGGGCTTTGAGGCGGTTTCATTGTCTTGAGGATAAAGTCACAAAACATGAAGGAAAACCAAATGCACGAAGAAGAAAGGGTAGATTGACAAAGTTGAGGTTGGATGGAATTAATCAGATCATGAAACACAAAGACATGAGAAGACAATCAATGAATAAAGCAGTATATGGTGGAAGTATATATGATGAAAACAAGGATAGAAATAAACAAAGAAACATACTGAAGAGCAAATAATGTAATTATAGCTACGTTCCCTTTTCTTACCTAATGCTGTTCATTTCTTTGGCTTACTATGTCCCCTTCTCTATGTTTGACATAACACTGCTTACTCTGAATAGGAACAGTATGTTGGGTCTGTAGGTATGCAACCGACCAAAATTAACCACAAACTGTAAATGAACTTACTTATTTCAGGGCAGTGTCCTATATACACCATTGGCGCCTCTCCCCCGGGAGCTGTTTTTGCGCTTCTCAAGATCCAACACTGTGCTCTTTGCCAACAAAGACAGAAGGAGTTACTTCCTGATGGCGGCTTTCATCTACAGAGAAAGTTCCATTGCTATAATTAGATGGACAACAATGTCCTAAATGTGCAAAACCAGTGAGAACATATCAACCTTGCATCAAAGCTAATCCAACTTTGCTGAAGAAGAAGGGAAGGGAGGGAGGGAGGGAGGAAGGAAGAAAGGAAGAAAGGAAGGAAGGAAGAAGGACTATCCCTGGAATACTACATCCAGTTTTGGTCACCACATTGCAAAACAAATATTTAGACTTTGGGGGAAAAATGCAAAGAAGAGCAACTAAGACTGCCTGAAGACAAAAACATATGAAGAATGTTTGCAGGAATTGGGTTTGGCTAGTCTAAAGAAAAGCAGGACTAGGGGTGACATGATATCAGTTTTCCCATATTTGAGGGGCTGCCCCAAAGAAGAGGGGGTCAACTTATTTTCCAAAGTACCAGAAAGCAGAACAAGAAACAACAGATGGAAACCAGTCAAGAAGAGAAGCAACCTAGAATTAAGGAGAAACTTCCTAACAGTGAGAATAATTAACCAGTGGAATAGCTTTCCTTCAGAAGTTGTAGATGCTTCATCAATAGAGATTTTTAAGAACAGACCTGTCTGAAATGGTATAGAGCTGGATTAGAAGACCTCCAAGGTCACTTCCAGCTTTATTCTGGTGGATGGATGGATGGATGGATGGAAGGAAGGAAAAACAGATGAGTGAGGAAGGAAGGAAGGACTAATAAAAAGACTTAAAGTTGTCTTTTAAGTCCAATACACATACTTGTGGCATTTGCAATGTTGGGAGTCACAAAATGGCTGTCAGAAGTCAAACTGGTGACGATGGTCCTTGCCACTTTCTCAAATGCCTCCCAAGATGCTCTCCAACAACTCTTTGGCCTCTTTTTTCTGGGCATCCACCCAAAGCCCTGGCCTGCAATTCCTGCCATATTTATTTTCCAGAGGCCTCACATAGGGATGGAAGCATCCCTCCAATTAAGGATGACAGCAGAGGTTGGTATTTTCATTTTGCAGCACGCTGCCTTCTGATCGTTCTTTCTTTTTTTATTAAAAGAGCATTTTTAAAAAAATGTAGCTAGAATGGGCCAAGGACCATTTGGCTGGCTAATAACATCATGCATCTGTTCCAAATGGAAATGTTTTCATGTCAGCACACATAGAATTTACGCTTTTGCAAGGAGACATGGAGCTACTTTCTAACAGGCAAGAGATTTTTATTAACTCGCAGCAAGCAACAAAAACATTAAAAGCAAAAACAAAAGCACAAACAACCCACAAGAACCCCAAGGAAAAGGAAAACATCCAGAAAATGAGCTATATAAAGACATACACAGAAAAAAAGTGCATAGTTTAGGATTACATATAAATGCATCAGTAATCCTAAACAGATATAATTTTAAATCTTTTCAGTCTTTCCACTCAAAGGTTTATTTGTACAGAAAGAGGCAATCTAAGAGGAATTACTTCGTTGATGAAATCAAAACCTTTTGAATTAAAGAATTCAAGATTCTTCATGGCTGGAGTAATTCTTCATTGGGGCTATTGCCCAGAATTAAATACCACTGATCCAAATTTGAGTACCCAATCAGGAAGGTGTGTGCATGTGTGTGTGTGTGTGTGTGTGTGAACGTGTGTGTATAAAATATGCTATGATCATATCTACTTACCTACCTACAGTACCTGCCTGCCTGCCTACATCCACCCACCCACCCACCCATCCATCTATCCCTCTCTAGCCAATCCAGAGGATTTCTTTAAGAATTTGAAGGTGTGGCAGATAGGACAGCACTCCAGAGGGTTAATATCATTGCCCAGAAGTTCATTCGTTGCCCTCTCCCCTCTTTGGAAGAGCTTTATAGCTCCCGCTGCCTGAAGAAAGTTCAAAACATTCTCAAAGATCCATCTCATCCTGGGCACCCTCTTTTTTTTTTAACTATTACCATCTGTACAGGATAATAAAAGCAAGGACAAACAGGCTGAAAAACAGCTTCTATCCCAGAGCAGTTACTATATTGAATTCTACTGTATAGTGCAATATTAATGCAATACCAGGGGTTTCAGTTCAATTGTATAGAATGTGAAGGATGTGTGTTTTTATATATATATAACTAGCTCGATACCCGTGCTTCACTACCAGACGACGTGGTCAGCCTTAGTTTTTGGGGAAAATAAGGGGGAAAAAAATCTGCCTACCAGCATCCATCGGTATTCATCTGGCTAGTGTTTTGTCAGTGTGGGAGAGAGCTGAGGGCTGTATGGAAACTAAAACAGTATTTTCTGTGTGAACAAGAAGGAGACAGCAAGGAGCCTGGGTGGCTTAGCTCAACTGTTCTGTACTAAAGCTGCTTGGTGCTGTGAAACTAAGACTGAAACTGATCTCCTATAGCTTATGTTTTGGAACAGATTTCTTTTCAGGTGGGGAAGGGGGAGTAGAACTCCTTAGCATCAGAGCGTGTTAATAATAATATACGAAATACTAATGCTCTGATGGCCATTTGGAAAAATCCTTTCTTAGTGAGCACCTCGAAGCCAAGAGGAACATACGTGCCCAATTTCAAATTTGTAGGCTTTACGGTTCTGGAGATTTTGTGATGATGCGTTGAGTGGTCTTTCATTTTTATATATATAAGAAGATATACACTGAAGATGGTGTTTCATTTTGTTGTACGGGATGCAATGACAATAAAGTAAAGCAAATTAAACTAAACTAATTGGAAATTGCTGTACACACGGCTAGGAGAGGAGGGTCAGTCCAACCCTCCAAATTTCTTGAGCTGAAACAGAGTTGAGTTCCAGCTTTTCTGGCAATGTGTCTGCAGGTTGGAAGGGCTTCAAATATGCTGAGCTTATGTGACTGCATATTGTACTTCCTGACTATAAATAGCCCTGCTGGAATCCTACAGTAGGAAAAGCATCTCCTGGACTGTTAAGTCCTCAAGAATGGGGAAAATATGCTGCCTTGGAAGTCATCCCACAATTCAGGAAACTCCCCCCTGAAACTGCTCTCTCCTTTCCTCGATCTCTGGATGCCACGGCAGGAGGGTTACAGGCAGTCCTTGACTTCCAATGGTTCATTGAGTGGCCGTTCAGGGTTACAACGGCCCTGAAAAGAAGCGACTCACGGCCATCTTTCATTGAAAACAATTCCAGTCACAAAGGCAAAAATTACCCCTTGAACTCCTTTCATTCACCTAAACCTCGGCTATTCCCTCTCTTAGCATGAAAGGGAGTCCTCAACGTACAACAGCTTTGTTTAGTGACCATTCAAAGTTACAGTGGCCCTGAAAAACAGTCACTCATGATCGTTTGCCCACAGTTTGACCTTTGTAGTGTCCCCATGGTTATGCCAAAATTCAGGTGCTTGGCAACCGACTCATATGTATGACCGTTTGCTGTGTGATTTCCCCCTTTTGCAACCTTCTGACAAGCAAAGTCAATGGGGAACCCGAGATTCGCTTAACAACCATGCTGGTAGCTTAACAACTGCAGTGACTGACCGAACAACTCTGGCAAGAGACATTGTAAAATGAGGCAAAACCCACATAACTGGTTTCACGAAGGAAATTTGGAGCTCAATTGTGGTCGCAAGTCAAGGACCACATGTTAATAGTTATCTCCTGGATGGACAAACTCTCAAAGGATGGCTACATGAGTTTCTGGTGGCGCAGTGGTTTAGAGTGCAGTACTGCAGGCTGCTTCTGCTGACTGCAATTTGGCAGTTCGAATCCCATCAGGCTCAAGGTTGAGTCAGCCTTCCATTCTTCCGAGGTGGGTAAAATGAGGACCCAGATTGTTGGGGACCATAGGCTGACTCTGTAAACCACTTAGAGAGGGTTATAAAGCACTGTGAAGTGGTATATAAGTTTAAGTGGTATTGCTATCTTCCTTCCTTCCTTCCTTCCTTCCTTCCTTCCTTCCTTCCTTCCTT
>BLBF01000068.1:10636089-10649053 GCA_015471245.1 Laticauda colubrina
TCTCTCTCTCTCTCTCTCTCTCTCTCTCTCTCTCTCCCTCCCTCCCTAAAATGCATTATGCTGTGTGGGTTCAGCAACCATGTCAGCCGTTCATCAGCTGTCAAGTGGTAAAATGAGTAAGCATTTAATTGCCTTTGTATGGCACACCCACATGGAACATCTCCCAAGCTACAAGTGGGAGACACCACATGTTTGGGCCTGAAAAATACATTTAGGAATCTTGCAAGTTCAAACACCAGTCTTCAGTTTCACAGAACCACATTCACAACGTGTCTACCAAGGTTAGCCATCGTGTTGAGAGAACTGTGGGAAGTTTGGAGAGCCAACTTAAATCAGCCAACAGCTCTGGAATTACGTTGCACTTTAGTTTAGTTCTTCTAAGGTGAGTTCTTGGACAAATCTACATAGTTAATGAATGCAAATGTTCTGATTCTTCTTGCAAAGATTTTTTTTAAAAAAAACAAAGCTGTGTTAAAACATTGCAAAGGATCTCATGGCATCCTAACAATTGTTTTCAAGAGTTCACACACATTAAGCACCCTCATCCCCCCCCCCAAAAAAAAAAGAGAGCACAATGCAACAGATGAGTTGCGCTAAGGTTCTGAGACTCTATGCAATGTTACAAAGCATTCCATTCTGTTCTAATTCCTATTTTATGCTATACCATACCATACTATACTATACTATTACTGTTCTACATTCTATCCTGTCCTACATTCTATTCCACATTCTATCCTACCCTATCCTATCCTACTTCCCATCCTACAGCCCATCCTATATCCTATCTTATCCTATATCCTATCTTATCCCATACCCTATCCTATCCTACATTCTATCCTATCCTACATTCCATCCTATCCTACATTCTATCTTATCCTACATCCTACATTCTATCCTATCCTGTCCTACATCTTATCCTTATCACATCCTACATCCCATCCTATCCTACATCCTATCCTACATCCTACATTCTATCCTATCCTACATTCTATCCTATCCCACCCTACATTCTATTCTATCCTATCCTATCTCCTACATCCTATCCAGTCCATATTAACTCTGGGAGTCCCACCCCCCTTGAGTTAACAACACAGAGACCAGTCAAGGGTCCTACAGGCCAATCACATGGAACACAAGAAAAACCCCTGCTGAACCCCATGTCACTGATTTCTTTAGACTAATGTTTAATTTTCACTGTCTAATGCTCTCTCATGCTAGTATTTGGTATTTGCACTCCCATGCAAAAAAGAGATCGAATTTTTGGGCCATGAGCCTAAAAGACATTCTGATAACATTTGGCTGGATTCCTCCGGCTTTATCTTGTATGGTAGGTGGAGTGCCAAATTTGACCACAACCAAACATTTTATGGGATAGTCCTCAACACTTACTGTTGGAGAGCACAAACATTATTTATTATGTAAACTATAAATTCGGCTCTTTGGAAATGACCCAATCTTCTCATATTTGAAAGCCCAGAAGGGATCTGGAAGATTTGGCTTTAGGAGAAAATCGATGTGATCCCATTTCTTACTCACTCACCCCTACCTACCCCACCCCACAAATCTTTTCTACTATGCAAGCAAAAGAAGAGCTAAACTGACACAATCAATTAATCCGTTATCTTTCTTGCTCTGTGGAATGCAACATAATTTTCATATATACTACCACGTTCCTTAGGTCCATAAATCAGTACGACTTTGTATAAGTTTAACTGGATTGGAAGCCATGATGCTAGGCCATCATTTTGGGATTGAGGTGGGGGGAAAATCCATATTGAGGCAAAGTTTAAACTGATATGATGATTTAGGTGCTTGGAAAGCTGTCAGGGACACAATGCATGCCAAAATAAAATTGATAAGGTTGGATAAAGTCCTTGGCCTTTGGCTTACCTTTCATTAAACAACATCACTTGTTTCTAAACTTTACATTTAATTAAAACAAAATACACATTAAAGTAGGGCCCTGTAAATTAAGGTGTCCCATCTATCAATACAGGCAATCCTTGATTTACAACAGTTTTGCTTAGTGACTGTTCAAAGTTACACCGCCACTGAAAAAAAGTCACTTATGACCCTTGCAAGCATCCCCGAGGTCACACGATTTACATTTGGATGCTTGACAATTTATTCACATCAATGACAAATAGATTGTCCTGGGGTCCCATGGGATCCCCTTTTGCGACCTTCTGACAAGCAAAGTCAAGAAGGGAAGCCAGATTCATTTAAGTGTTGCTAATTTAACAACTGAAGAGCCACGGTGGTGCAGTGGTTAGAGTGCAGTACTGCAGGCTACTTCTGCTGGCTGGCTACATGCAATTTGGCAGTTTGAATCTCACCAGGCTCAAGGCTGACTCAGTCTTGCATTCTTCCGAAGTGGGTAAAATGAGGACCTAGATGGTTGGCAAGAGGCTGACTCTGTAAACTGCTTAGAGAGGGCTGTAAAGCACTGTAAAGCGGAATATAAGTCTAAGTGCTATTGACTTAACAAATGTGGCAAGAAAAGTCGTAAATGTGCGTGGCCATTCACACGCACACCTTTTTCTCTTTTGTTCAATCCCACAACATAAAGCCTAAAGATTTCAGAAGCTCTTGGGTTTTTTAAATCTTTATCTCCCTTTGTTAGCTCTTACTAGAGAAGGGAGATGTTATGAGAGGGGAAAGAGCTTATACTTTGAATAATTTAACAAATAAAAACACTACCTCCCAAAGCACAACTTGGTCCTATAAGGACTTACAACTTATCTGCAACCACAGGAATTCCACTGGAGCAGAGGTTCCCAACCCAGGGTGTGAGATAATATTTCAGAGGGTGCAAAAACTTGGGTTTAGATTTTTCAAAATTATAGTGCATATGTTTAATTATATGCATATAATTATTTTAAGGCATGCAAGAATATATCAGAAGCATTCTAGGGGTGCAGAGTTATCAAAAAGTTGCTAACCCCTGCACTAGAGGATACATCAACAGCATAAACTTAGCACTTCATCATGAATAAACTGCATATACCAAATCAGACTTTTGATCCAAATGGCTGGATCCTATCTATGTTGATGGGGTATCATTCTCCCTGATTGTGGGCAGCCTACAATCAACCCCTTTAATTAGGAAGTAAATGGATCTCTTCCTGAAATAAAATATGAAGGCTTAAAATTATAGGCAAAGATCTGGGGACTAGATTGTTATTATTTTGTTGGTTTTTAATCCTAATGTGTGGGCTTGTCTAGAATTGCTGCTGTAACTGAAACAGTATGTACAGTGAATGAATGAATGAAACAAACCCAGGACCCATCACATCCCTGGGCATTTAGATATAAACTTAAACAATTATTCCCTATAAAGATTTTGTAACAAAGAAGGGGGTAAAAAAACCACAAGCCATATCTGGACATGTCCTCACTTTCATCTTCCCTCCAAAATGTACTGAATCTGAAAAAGTGGCAGCAATTTAACCCATAGTAGGAATCTTCTATTTCTCCTTGAATAAGTACTGGTATATTTCATGTCAAAAGTTCAACCTCTGCTTTCATGTCTATGCCATCTACTATCTCCCTCCATAGAAAGATAAAGTGGGCTTCCTTACTTTAAAAAAAAACACCATCCCCT
This sequence comes from Laticauda colubrina, assembly GCA_015471245.1. NCBI lineage: Eukaryota > Metazoa > Chordata > Lepidosauria > Squamata > Elapidae > Laticauda > Laticauda colubrina. The sequence goes on from BLBF01000068.1 coordinate 10,639,694, forward strand.
GTTATTAATTAACTAATACAATTCAAAACAAGCCACAGATCTCATTATTGTCTTCCTCATATCTGCTATGGATATTTCTGGATGAGAAGTCATTGCCTTATTTAAAGTATTTAAGAAGCTGCCTTGATGATACTCTATGCTCTCTTTATCTCTCCCACTTTTTCCTCTTGCTTCTTCAATCAATTTATCTTCCAGAAGGAAAAAAAATAGGTTCAGATGGAAAATAAGACATCTTCAATCAGCTCCATTTAATTGTCAATGGTAGAATCCTACTCCTTGGAAAGATTATTTGAACAAAGCCTCAGAGAGATCGGTCAGTGCCAGAAGGCACAATGGACGAAAATGAGAAGTCAGTTGCCAGTCCTTAGAAAATAAATAACAGTAATTGTTCACTAGAAGACTTGACCATGCAACAACCAATGTTTTCCACGATTTTCAACAAAGTGGAAAGGAATCAAATGTCAAATAAAGCTTTCTGTGTTACCACTAGTAAAATCATTTCTCTGTCTGGCAAAAGAAGTAAACTTCCTAAAATAAAAGAGTTGAAGAAACTCAGTGGTATATGTTGTCCAAAGGAGAGGGTAAAGGATTTTTTTTTTAAAGAAAAAGAGGGGGGAAATCCATACCATCAATTTTCACTTGGCTGCTGCAGCTTTTAGGGCAGGATAGGAGTATGAACTTGTCTTTCAGCTGGAAAACATGGAGTAGATAGTGCTGGCAACAGTGATTTCACCAACTGGTCACTTCAACCATCAGATCCAGAATGATTCCTTTCAACGCTTCAAACCCATAATGGGTATTCCTGGGAAAAGTTGGGCAGGGCAGGAAAATGTTAATTTTATTTTAAAACATTAATCCATAATCCAGAACAACCAGAACCAGGATTCTTTATCTTCCTTGACACCTGAAGTGGTAGAGGAGGAGGAGTGGAGAAGGGGCAGGAGGAGAAGGAAGACAATCTATAAGCATTATAACTGCTCGTCTTTCTTTATAGTCATTATTTCAAATTCCATTTCAGGTAATCACCTCTTTTAAACAGTGGCACTTATACTCTTAACATGCCTCCTTCTTTTTGTCAAGAGAATGAAAGGAAGAAATTCAGACAGAAGGCACAACTTTTGTCTAAAGAAGAAATAAGACCATCACAAGATAAAAGGCTGAGGTACCCAAGTTCTTTAGAAGCTACTGCCAGACAAAATGTTTTCTGGGCTGGTGGGCTCATTGGGAATTTTGGGTCCAAATATTAGGGACCAGATGTGAGACATTGTCAGTTTTGATCAGGAACCAGAAGCTACTATGAGTTATGTCCTCAAAACGCCCTCTGTCTAGGTTCATAACTCAACAGTGGTTCACCACTTCTGGAAAAAAAACTAATCAGAAGCTTTCTTAATCTTCCAGCAATAAAACGATTACAGAAAATTAATCAGCTTCTTCTCATGAGCCTCAAAACTATTTGTCTCAGGAAACTGTTTTGGTGCACATAATGGTAAAGCTAATTCAGGCTTTGCAGAAATTTAAGAAGTCTGGACTGGAAACCCAGAACAGAAAAAGGGGTGCCATGCAAGAAAAGAAGCAGATCTGGTTCTCTAAAGAGGTTTACTGAGCCTGAGCAGCAAATGGTGCTCAGAAGACAGAAATAGGAAATAGGCAACTATGCCAATTTCATTTAATTAGTGGTCATGCCAAAGGGAACTGTTGGAATCTGATAACAGCTGGGCAGTGTTTCTCAACCTCATTTACATGGACTTCAACTTGGGGAATCCTGGGAGTTGAAGTTCATACAACTTAAAGTTCCTGAGATTGCCAAAGGTTGAGCTAGAGGGATGTATATTTTTTCCTCCTTGTGGTTGGGTTTTGGGGAAATTTGGACAGCAAGTTTAAACAGGTCTGGTTTTACACTTCTAATTCCCTCTCTCCCAACTCTGTTCAGTCCATTTAACAGAACTGTACTGAAAGGTATAACTGAACAAGAAAACTGATTTTACTGTTAAAGTTGAAGTCAGCTTCTAAGCCAACATAGCCACTTATCTGTTGCAGACCCTGACCTGCAAGAGATCAAACAGTTCTTCACTTTAATCTGCGAAAGGAAGAGACCCAAAGACTAGCTCTAATTCTTACAAGAACAATTCTTAAGCCAAATATTAGCTAGTGAGAGCTAAAATGAGACTGCCCTGACTTTATCAAAAAAGAAGTTACTTCTTATTTTTAAAGAAAGTTAAATACTTGATAAAAATATCAGAGAGTGTTGAATGTTATCACATTAATAGGGAGATAAGGCTCAGCATTGCTTTGCCTAATCTGCCTTCCAAGTATCTTGAATTTTAACTTCCCTCAACCCCATTTTGGGTGAGGAAGGATATCGTACAATTTGTTAGCTGGGAGACACCTTGTCTCTGGAGGTCTCTTGACTGTTTCTCTTGATTTAGAGAAATAAAAGATAAAGCTGAATAATTTACCTTGATATGAGAGCAGAAAGAAACACCTTTGTTCCAGCCACCAGAAGCACAGACTCCGAAGCGAATGTCTTCACGTGTTTTCAGACTTTTGCTGCTGTTCTCAACCATGTTATACCTTCCCTGGGGAGGGCAGTGCATCATCTGTAGTGAAAACTATCTCACTTCCGAGGAGCTTCAGAACAACCCAGGACTGTCTGGCGTAAGACAAAGATGTGACAAACAATACCCATGAGATTCAGACATCAATAAGACAATGCTGGATGTCAGATGTGTAACCATTTACTTGGTTTTAGGCAGGTGGAACAGTGATATAGAAACTTTTTACAAATATGCTGATAAATAATAATGTGATTTCATTTATTGCATTTCTCAATGATTCAACCACTTCAGGTATTTTGTTCCTTTGGTATAGAGATGTAAATTGTTCAACATATAGAGATAAATTAGGAATTGGGGTGAAGGTAGCTGCAGATTTAACAGTTAACAGATGAAACAGAAAAAAAAGGTATGATCATTCAAGAATTACAGAATTGGAAAAGATCTCAGAGCTTATAGCAGAGGTCTCCAAAATTGGCAACTTTAAAACTTGTGGACTTCAACTCCCAGAATGCTGGGAGTTGAAGTCCACAAGTCTTAAAGTTGCCAGGTTTGGGGACCCCTGGTTTATAGCAATAGCATTTAGTTATATTCCGCTCCATAGTGCTTTACAGCCCTCTCTAAATGATTTACAGAGTCATCATATTTCCTGACTCAACAATCTGAGTCCTCATTTTACTGACCTCGGAAGGCGTAAGGCTGAGTCAACCATGAGCTGGTCAGAATCAAACTTATGGCAGTGAGCAAAATTTGCCCGAAATACTCCATTCTAACCACTGCACCACTGAAGTTCTTTTCTTATATAGCTTATATAGTCAAACCTTCAGTTTAATATCATGTTAATTTTAATGATGAGCTACCAAATAATCTTTCACTTCAAAGTTAGCTAGTTCCCAGAAATTGACAATTATATATACATGACTTTCATCCTCAAAATCCTGCCTTAATCTCAAGGGAATGCAAAGATACATGAGTAACAATATATAGGATACCATTCCCACAACTGAGTGCCCTTGAGAGGTTTTGGGGTTGCAGCTAGTTTCTAAACTGTGAAGACTGTGCAACAATAGCACCATCGTGGTTTGTGTATGTATACAAAATAGATATGTAAAATTCTTTACAGCTTCATATTCAACATTTCACATAACACATAGCCCTTTTTTAATGTGCCAGCAGTAGCATTCAGCTTTACTCAATATGCCGTTTTGAATTTTGCTTGGTTCCCTGACATAGCCTGTCTTGGCAAATGTGGCAAGGCCATGAAGATCTCATATATGAGAAATCAAAGGCTTAGAGATGACAAAACACACTCTCTTATATCCTAAATCAGCAGCCTCTGTTACTATGAGCCAGAAAAAAAGGGTCAGGAACCTCCGTTACTATGACCCAGATTTCTTCTATCTGGGGACTTCAAGTAAAGATTGGACAGCTATTGTTAAGAACTGCCTTGATCTTATGCCCTTTAAACATAGGGTCAGTTTAATTAGAGAAAGTTCAATAACTACATTTACTAATGATTGGAACTCTTATGGACTATTCCCCCCCCTCCCCGATCTTGCAAAAAAAGAGGTCAGAGAAAGTAACTCTTAAAAGAGGAGATGCAACAGGCAACTTCACAACAACAGATAAACCCAGCCTGGATCTAAGCAATGGTTTTGTCAGTTGTACAGTGACAAAAACCATCTTTCCAACCCACTTCACTTCAATTCCCTCTTCCAAGTGGGAAGAAATGGATGAAAAGGGAACAGTGAGATGGAGGCAGCTATAGAGATAGAATCACCAAGGCTGATTGCTGAAGTCTTGGGCTTGTGAAGGGACCATTTCATTCGCACCTTACTAGCAGAAGTGAGAAGTAGAGTGAAATTGAGAGCTTCGCTGCCCCTATGTCTGCAAGAACAAGAGGAATCGTTGCATGACCAGGACACCAAGTGCAATGCAAATATGGGATTTGCTGTCAGCAAGGCAAGGGTTAAGAAAGAGCCCAGGAGCTGTCCATGGTGGCGCTACGGGTTTTCAAGACTCTGCCCTAGTCAAAGAATTTGCTGTAACACCCACAAACTCTGAACACAGAAGGTGCTGAGTGACAGAAGTAACCAACATTACTGTAAAGCCTTTAGATCTGGATATCCTGAGAAGAACCTTTTCCTAATTTGGTGCTTTCCAAATACTTTGGACTACAACTCCCATGATGCTGGGTAGAGACTGAGTAAAAGGAGTTGTTATCTGACACAACCGATTCATTCTCTGGCCCAAAATAAAACTGGTCTCCAGGTCTTTCCTTAATCACTCTCCACTTTTCCCTCTATCTCTCTTTCTAGATTGTAAGTCCCCCTTTTGGGCAGGAACTTTTAATTCTTTATCTAACTCTTAAGTTCTTTGCTACCACTAAAACAAGGCAGAGAAGAGATCCAGTTTAATTGTCAAAGTGTCTTGGCAATCCTAAAATTGTTAATAAATTAATGCAGGGTAATGATTTAACTGAAGATATATAAGTAGCATCTACACAACTGAATAGATCTGAAGCTGACAAGTACAGAAGCCCACAGAGGATAAAGTTATCTATAGTGCAATTGTCATAACAACTATATGTGACCCGTGGGATCCAAAGCTGGATATACTTGTTGCTAAGGAACAATAAGCAGGTGCCTACTCTCACAGCCATACTTGGCTTGTGAGTCAGTCAAAGACATTTGGTCAATCACTGTGAAAAAAAAAAAAGCATCCCTTGGATCGAATCAGCATGGCTCTCAAGAACCAGAGATTCTACCAAGCAGTTGTTTTGCAGCCAGCAAAAATCAAAGGGGGATGAACTGATTTATTGTAGTAAACCACTATGCAGTTTGTCAGTTCGCTTAGTGTGATGCGTGAATCTCAGCTATTAAAATCTGTAAACTATGGTTTTAAAAGCTCAGCATAACATGTGAATCTAGCCATTTGTGACCTACTAGATCAAACTCCAAAAACAACAGTATAGTTTGAGATATTTTCCTCTCAAGCTTTTCAAAAGTAGGCTTTTTAGAGCTGTCAGGGGAAAGAGCTGGACCAGATTATCCAAAGGAAAGCAAAATTAAACTAAAAGGCTGTTCAATAATAAAAAACCAAGAGTAAAACTAGGGTGTGCTAATCAACTTTGATCCAATACAAATCATCACGCTTATTTCATCCATCAAAACTGATTTGCATTTATAATTCAGGTCAGATTTGTGATCCAAACCAAATTGATTTGATCAAATCCAGAATAGAAATATATTTTGATTCAAAAGCATTCTGTTCACTTTGACACACTAAATCCATAATTTTATTTGACAGGTTGATTTAACTGAAATACTTCCAAACTGACTCTGAGTCAAAGCTTTACACAGCTCTTGTGAAAATTGGACAGAAACAATTTCAGAAACAGAATTAGTACGGTTCCAACACAGATAAACAATCCATGTTCTAAAATTTACACATCCAGGCTTATTCTTAGTCCCCTCCCCCCATAAAAAACCAATAACACATGTACACAAAACATTTCAAGAACAAATCCACATTCAAAGAGGCTAAAGCTAAGGCTAAAATTGCACAATACAGTAGATGGAGTTAAAATTACTTAGCCTTAAAATAGTGAGTTGTTTGACCCCCCATGCTTATGCTTAAAAACTAGTAAGACTATTTTTGATTTAAGCAATCTACACAATTCAAGAAAGGCATGCATAAAAATGATATTTCTATAACTTACCTTACTTCAGATACAGGATGAATTTGGTACACAGAAAGATCTTGAGAAGAAGTCTCATCTCCAACGTTACACTCTTGGCTGAAAAAATCTCTTAACTGCCACAGGTGCTACATGGCATGAAACCTCCAGAGCTTTCCACTTTCATGACAAGAAGCTGAGTTGTCAAAATGCTCTGCAAACATCATCTGGACAGATGCACCACCAAGAATCCAAATGTCAAGGCCACAGCTTTTCCAAAACCTTTTAGAGTTGCGACAGTCAAACTGGACTCCCCATGGGTCTAGCCAGAAGCCCTTTTGCCACGCACTTCCAGTATGCTTTCTTGCCCGCACCCAGGAACATTTTGCCACAGCTTTTCACATCAGCTCCTTCAATACTTTCCTGTAGAGACAAATGGTAGAATGTGGACCAGGCCCAGAATCCACATGCAAAGAGTTCCACCATCTTTCAAGAGTACTTGAGGAATGAGAGGCTCTTCAGATCAACTACAAAGATCACAATCTCTAGAAGGGAAGCCAAAAGATCATATTTGTCCCCCTGGATAGATATAGTACAAGGCAGTCAAACCCAAGTTTTGAGCAATCCAGGTGAGTGGGCCATCTCCCAGAATTCCCCAGCCAATTTATCTGAAAGTTCTGGAAGTTGAAGGCACACATCTGGAGGAAGTTATCAGGATTGGAGAAAGCTGGGACAAAGCACCAGGCTGTAACTCAGAATGCCCCAATTTGAATGTTATTGCTGCTACTGTTGCACATTTACCAGAGAGTCATAATAACCAAGTCATTCATTTGCACTTTCAGCTTCCCCATCTGCAATACAAGATTAATGCTGACTTGGCACAAAGACTCCCACATTCCTAAAGGAATTACTATAATGATGATATAAACAAAAATAATCCAGTTAGATCATATGAAGACAAATCATGTTCAAGAGGAGCTCAGTTCCCGATGATTTTATAAACGCATCCCAGCAATTGTCTTGGCAACACTATAAAAGTGATTTGTTGCTATTTCTGTTTCTTCTTCCATTTTCTCGGCTAGCCTAACGCACGAAGGATTATTAGCAGTAGTGGGATTCAATTTTTTTTACCACTGGTTCTGTGGGTGTGGTGTGGTGGGCGTGGTGTGGCTTGGTGGGCACGGTGTGGTAGGCATGGCAGGGGAAAGATACTGCAAAATACCTCTTCCCTCCCCACCCCACTAACCTGCTTTCCAGCTCCATTCTCCTGTGCAGGGCAACCAAAGAAGACCCAGCCAATCATCTGGGACTCAGGAGGCAGAGAACATATGGGGGCTGGGCCAGTCAGAGGTGAGATTTGCTGGTTCTCTGAACTACTCAAACTTTCTGCTACCGGTTCTCCAAAACTGGTCAGAACCTGCTGAAGACCACCTCAGATTCTCAGTGATCTCCTGTTCACAACCAGATCAAGGTTTGCTGCTTAGCCAGGGTTATCTAGAAGTTACCATCAAATAATAAATTGTGGCAAAAGTATTTCTTTCTCCTTGCTTGACAAATCTTTGTGGCTAATTTGTACAGCACACTAAATCATAATGCAGAAAACATGCTTTCCAGCCAGAGGTGAAGAGTTAAGCTCACAACCACTTGTGGTTGGAAAGCCCCTTTTGCTCTTATGTGAAAACTTTAGAGCAGAAAAGCTTCAACTGGACAAGATTAAACATGAGGCTTAGTACAAAGCAATCTGCATTTGTTCCTGGTTTATAATGTGACACTCTTGATGCCAAGAGCAATGGCATCTGAACTATGGCCCAGATTTAAAAATGGGTTTGCCCCATATTGCATGCAAAACCAGCCTGGACTTTGCATCCACATTAAAAACATCAAGCAGCCCTTCTTAAAAGGCTGAGAGTTAGGATCAGTTTTAAATATCAAATGCAAACTAGCTGAAGTTAGAAACTTTAGAGAATATAAGCAATCAAGTAAATATGCACAGAGGCTCTTTTCAAATTCCAACTTCTGGATCTCAGAAAGTGCTATGCTCTGGTTCTTCCAACCACCCCTAACAATTTTCCAGGGGAGCTTAGATTAGGCATTTAAACCCCTCTCTCCTCTTCCATGTCAATCAGGGGGTTACTAGATAATCTTAAGCAGGTGGGAAGGTAAAACTCGATCTCCCGGGTGTCCAAACAAATGGCTGCAGTCCAAAGTGGCACGTGTCTGGGCACAAATTCCACAACCTCAGCATCTCCTGACACATGCACGGAGTTGAACCACATGTTGGTTTATATTTTCCTAAAGCACCGCTTTGAAAGTCAATGAATCAGCCAGGCTGGAACTGGGGAGAACTGCTAAGGAAGGAGAATCTGTTGGGAAATGACTCCCTCTTCTTTTAATGGTCATCTGCTTTGGGGATTCCTCCTAAGTTAGCCTCCCAGGTCCAACTTCTTGTGAGATTCAGAGGCCAAGCAGCAGGTGGGAGTACTCCTTAAAAGAGGAGATGGAGAGGAGACCACCAGGAAATCCCAGATACATAAGCCCAACTGGGAAAAGGGAGTGAGAGGAAAAGGCAACCGCCTTCTTCGAACTGCTGCCTGCAAAACCCTCCCAGGAGCCCACACAGAGCCCACACACAGAGAGAGAGAGAGAGGGAGGGAGGGAGAGAGGGAGAAAGAGAGAGAGAGAGAGAGGGAGGGAGGGAGAGAGAGGGAGAAAGAGAGAGAGAGAGAAAGAGAGAGGGAGGGAGGGAGAGAGGGAGAAAGAGAGAGAGAGAGAGAGAGGGAGGGAGGGAGAGGGAGAAAGAGAGAGAGAGAGGGAGAGAGAGGGAGAAAGAGAGAGAGAGAGGGAGGGAGGGAGAGAGAGGGAGAGGGAGAAAGAGAGAGAGAGGGAGGGAGGGAGAGGGAGAGGGAGAAAGAGAGAGAGAGAGAGAGAGAGGGAGGGAGAGAGAGGGAGAAAGAGAGAGAGAGAGGGAGGGAGGGAGAGGGAGAAAGAGAGAGAGAGAGAGGGAGGGAGAGAGAGGGAGAAAGAGAGAGAGAGAGGGAGGGAGGGAGAGAGAGGGAGAGGGAGAGAGAGAGAGAGAGGGAGGGAGGGAGAGGGAGAGGGAGAAAGAGAGAGAGAGAGAGAGAGAGGGAG
>BLBF01000068.1:10650844-10740452 GCA_015471245.1 Laticauda colubrina
TTCCTTCCTTTCCTCCCTTCCTCCCGATCCCTTCCTCTCCCTTCCCTTTTCCCTTTGTTCCCTTCCTTTCCTCCCTTCCTCCTTTCCTTTCCTTTCCCTTTCCCCTTTCCCTTCCTCTCCCTTCCCTCTTCCCTTTGATTCCTTCCTTTCCTCCCTTCCTCCCTATCCCTATCCCTTTCCTTCTTTCCTTCCTCCCTCTACGAGGAAGGATCCTCTATGAGAATGAGTATCGGGAAATTCCTCTCACCCGCCCTTCTCCTCCATCATCTTTCCATCTGAACCAAATGCCCTAACATTTAATACTTTCCTTTTTACTGTATGGAAAAAAAATACAGCTCATTTTAATTGCTTTTTCCCCTCAATTCCAAGTGCTCTCTCAGCCATGAATTATAATGTACCACCATTCTGGAAAAAAAGCAGAACATAACAGGTCTTGCAAAAGTTTTTCTAACCCATACCTTCTAAGGAGGGGGGGGGGAGGGCAATCCTCCCACGGAGATTTTCTATCAACACTGCAAGATGGGGGGGTTTTCCCAATAGTTTTCCACAACACAGCGTGAGCACCTTTCAATTCATCCCTTTGTCTTTCTTTTTTCTTTTAAACTGTTATCCTGGTTTATACAACATAGAGAGCATGGCTTGCTTAGCTGCATGAGATGCTGACCCCAAATTAGACTTTCTTGTTTTAGTTTTGTGTGATGTATAAAGTCAGCCTGCCTGATTATTTCATTGTTCACTCTTGTGAAAATTCAGAAAATCAGCTTAAGTGAATTGTAGATATGTGCATTGTGCAATCAAAGATAGTTCTAGCCGGAGTGGTTTTTGAGAACCCACCCTTACACTTTTTTTTCCCTCACCAAACTTATTTTGCATGGTGACTGATCTTAGTGGTTCCTCCAGTCTTGTTAATGGTGTCATTTTAGCTATACCATACAGGTAGTATGACCTTAACGGAGCCTAATTGTTCAATGAATATCTATCCAGTAAATTTTGCCCCATTTTGCAACCTTTCTTGCCACACATGTTAAGTGAATCTGGCTTCAGAAGGTCACAAAAGCAAGCTCACATGACCCCAGGGCACTGCAACCGTCATAAGTATGAGTTACCAGTTCACATTTTGGTCTCAGGTTGCAGTTCTATAATGAAAAAATAGACCAAACACTACAAAAGTGAGAATTTATGTCCACCAATCAATATCAAATTGTTAAAAAAGAAAGTTCTAAAAAAATCTATCTTTGCTTATTAATTTATAAAAAATACGTTAATAAGCAAAGATAGAACGGAATGGGACAATTCACCACATAATAATTTAACAATTAAATTTAATTATTTAAAATAGAGTAGAGTAGAATAGAATAATAACTTTACTGTCACTTTGAATGTACACTAATCAACATACATTAAAATGAAATTTCATTGCATACAGCTCTCAAATAGACTTAGCAATAGCACTTCGACTTATATACTGCTTCACAGTGCTTTTACAGCCCTCTCACCCACCTCCAAATATACTACATAAACATGACAAAATAAATAAATAAATAAATAAATACAAAATTATGTATATATCCATATACATTACATAACACAAAGAAACACCACAATTTATTTCAGTTGTATACATGTGTACACGGTGAGATAAATGAATCTTGTGAATTTACCAGGTAGATAGTGTACGGAACAAAGATGTTACATAATAGATAGTCTTGCTAGAAATAGAATGGAAATAAATCTGATTTTCTGACTAAGTCCAGAATCAGTCAGAAGTTGGGCACTTTCAAAGATTTGACAATGTGTAGAATATCAAGACATCCATCATGTTTTACCTTTTTGCAAGTTAGCCTTTGTTTTTACACAGTCCCTAAATTACACGTCTTCTATTCTTATTTATTTCTTAAGCTGAATTCCCTCATGATTTTCACTTTTTAATTGGCATTTTATGACTGATGTGAGAGATGGGCACGAGAAATCCATTAAGGAGATTAAGATTTAATGTTCTTCTTTAGATCTGTCCACCATAGCAAACACTGTCACTGAAATTCTAAGAAACAACGTTTTATGGCTTATTCCACAATGTGCCTACTTAGAAAATGTTCTCACAGGCTTCATGCAGTGTCCAAGTAGGGTTACAAAAGATGCCATATATTTATATTTTAGGTTAACTGTATCAGTAAACAGAGTTTTGGAATTTAGGGGAAAATTCAAATGAAGAGCCTTCTCTTGAATGCTTAAACTTGCCCTCAAGAAAACTAAGCCATAATATGCCTTGATTTTTGTTGTCAATGGAGAATCCTCATTTATGCTTTGATAAAGAGGTTCACAAACTCTGTGGGTGCTGAATGTCCTAGTCCCCAGGACTCGAGCAATTGAGAGTCACAAATATCTTTAAAGCTGATGAGGGGTGATTCCAGCAAATTTGGGGATCAACAAGTCTCGTTTTGGGTGGGTTTATGCAAGCTAAATAGGAACTAGAGTGTGGGTATCATGGTTAGGATAGAAACTAGGAGATTGTGAGTTCTAGTTCTACCTTAGGCACAAAGTCAGCTGGGTGATTGTCAGCCCTTCCAGGTAAACCATGCCACATAACTAAAGGAGCTAAATTGACTTTATTGTAAGGTTATATTAATAGACATAAAAGATATCTTTCATAAAATAAATAAATATAAATAGATATCATGGATATAATAGATATAAGAGATATATTAATAGCTATAAAAGAGGGATGTGGTGGCTCAATGGCTAAGATGTTGAGCTTGTTGATCAGAAAAGTTGGCAGTTCGGCAGTCTGAATCCCTAGCACCGGGTAATGGAGTGAGTTCCCATTCCTTGTCCCAGCGAACTTCCAACTTAGCAATTTGAAAGCACGTAAAAATGCAAATAGAAAAATAGGGACCACCTTTGGTGGGAAGGTAACAATGCTCCAGGCACCTTTGGTGTTTAGTCATGCTGCCCACATGACCACGGAGACGTCTTCGGACAGCGCTGGCTCTTTGGCTTTGTAACGGAGATGAGCACCACTCTCTAGAGCCAGAAATGACTAGCACGTATGTGCGAGGGGAACCTTTACCTTTATATTAATAGAATCATGCATGTCTAAAGCCACAAATTCCCCTCCTTGGCTTTTAACTGCCAGATTCATCAAGGTAGATCCTTCCTAAGTTTCTTCCCCTGACCCTTAAGCCACTGGGGCTCCTCCCTCTTTTGTCTGATGGTTTCTTGGATAGCATCTCTTCCCCTCCTTCCAAAATCTTGCCAAGAAAACTGCCTTGGCTTGTCCAGGCAGGTGCCAGGAACCAACACTGATTCAAAGGCATTGACAAGTGCAATTCGTCAGAAGCAAATCAGATCAGAACCAACCTTAGCTGTTATTTCTCTAATTCTTACTTTTTCCCCCAGCACATCATTTACTTTGAGATCTAGAACTTAAGCCTATCCTCATCATCTTGCATAAATGATGGAGGCTTAAAAACAGCATGCCCAAGATGGTGTATTCCTCCACTTCAGTTCTCTTTCACCCATAGGTCTTCAGCTATATTGGACTCCTGTTCCCATCATTCCACTGACATGAAAATCCCAATAATATTTGGAGCTTATGAACGATGCTGCTTTCAGCTACGCTACTTCCTTTTTGGCAGGATTTGGTTGACCATTTGAAAAATAGGATGCTGAAAAACATTTTGGTCTTGTCCAATAGGGATCTTCTGGAGATGTTTGGATTCCTAGCAGAAGGAGATAGCAGAACGCTATCACCAAAACCTTTGGAAAGCCTATCCTAGGGAGACAGATGAATTTATGGCACCGCAGCAACTATTCAATATCCTGCCAGGAATCAGGGTTTTGAAACCATGCCCAGAGATTTCACTTAAAGATTACACAAGAGTTTAATCTTGAGGAACATAACAATCTGCCTTGTATCCATTTGGGAGGCACTGTTTCTTCACCTCTATCCTCCAAGAAAAGTAGGCATTCAATGACAGGGGAATCTAGGAAGTTCCTCAGAGCAGAGTCATTGCAAATATGTAGAAATGATTCCAAAAATGTTTTAGAAGAGATCAGCCCAACTCGCTGACCCTTCTTTGAAGCATTGGAGGGTGGGATGGAGAAATGTATTTCATTTTATTCATTATATTTTGCCAAATGCTTACAATATAAAATAAAAATAAATATAAGTTTAAATATAAGAAATAGGAACTAATAATTGGGGACAATAGGACAGGGACAGTAGGCACAATTGTGCGCTTATGCACACCCCTTACAGACCTCTGTGAGGTCAATAGAGTTAGTTTGAGGGTAAAGGGGTAGGGGTTTGAGCAGATGGCAACAGAATCAGGTAGTGAGTTCCAGATATTGACCACTCTGTTGCTGAAATCATACTTCCTGCAATCAAGTTTGGAGTGGTTTACATTAAGTTTATATCTGTTGTGTGCTCTTGTGTTGTGGTTAAAGCTGAAATATTCATTAACTGGTAAGACATTATAACATGATTTTATGTAGTATGCTTAAGTCCAATCTTAGCCAGCGTAATTCAAGGTTGTCTTAGCCTAAAATCTCAAGTCTGGTGGTGTAGGGTATTCGGTTGCGAACAGAGGAATGTAGTACTCTTCTGGTAAAATACTTTTGGACTCGCTCAATTGTATTTATGTCAGATATACAGTGCGGATTCCAGACAGCAGAGCTGTATTCAAGTATTGGTCTAGGAAAGGTTTTGAATGCCCTAGTTTGGAAAACAGTATTATCAGAGGATAAACTTTGTAAAATTAGATTAACAACTCTTAAAGCCTTTTGGGCAATACTGTTGCAGTGAGCTTTGGTGTTTAGATCATTCGATATGAGATGAATAAGGGTGTCCAAAAGAAAAACGGTGCTTCCCTTTTGCTCTTGGCTCTGGACCCCCAAAGGTTGTCCCCAAGAAACACAACCACGAGACAGTTGCCTCTTCCTGTTACAGCAGATCAGAAATGTATCTCTCTGCTTCACCATTGTCTTCTCAAACAACAACAGTTCTCTTGGGCAAAGAAAATAATCTCTCCCAAGACCTTTAGCAAAGGTGAACTTTCTCTATGGAATACAAGTGTTTTTCCATTCAGTTATGGCCTTTAACACAATAAACTGGGAAGCCGTACAGTTCTAACGATAGGTGATGGCCAGAGATTGTGGGTCTCTAACAAAATTCTGAGGAGGTACTAAAATGTGCCCAATAATTTAGAGGATTCTAAACAGATCTTCTTTATTGCTGAACTAGCTCTATACCTGTTCTGTCCTGGGAATAGAAGTACTCGAGACCGGTGTTCATCAAGCAGCTCTTTATTATAAACCAACTCAGTGACTTCGTAACAGAACATTGCTGGAGCCGCGGCAACCCTTTTTATTGCGGCTGCTCGTGGCTTGCGGCCAATGACAGCTCTTAAAGATTTCCCACCGTCAGGCGGGCCAATTGTAACGGTGCTTTATTAACCAATCCTATTGCGGCCTGCTCGGCCAATCAGATTAAAGTATTTGGAGTTTTCTAATACAACACCCCTCCCCTCTTGGTTTTGTCCAACGTGCGTAATGTAGTCACACAGGTAGGTGGGGATTTTGCAGGTCCTACTTGACCTGCACAGCTCAGTCTCATCGTGGTCTTCCATCGGTTCGGTCAGGATCGCCTTTTCTCCGTGTCTTCTCCATGGAACCTCCTGGAAGGGTGAGTCAGCCTTGCCGCTCCCGCCTGGGTCTCTCGGGCTGGTTGAGTTGGCTCTGCTGCTCCCTCCGGGTCTGTTCGGGTTGGTTGAGCTGGTCTGGCTGCCTCCTTCCTGGAAGGCCTCACCTTGCTTCCCTGCTACCGGTTCTCTTCTCCGGAGGTCATCTATGGGTAAGTGCTCTTTTTGTCTTACTGGGGATTCTAATTCGGGTTTGGGTTGTGTCTTTTGTCGTGTTATTGGTGGTTCTTCTCTCCCTTTTTTATTATTTTGTGTTTCCCCCCCCTCCTTGGTTGTTTTTGGATTGTTTGTTGGGGGTGGTATTTGCGGCGGTGCTTCAGAGCTAGGCAGGTTCGTGTTGCATTCCATTGTCCTAGAGTGAAGCTGGTCGATGTGTCATTTCCCTGTTCTGCCATCGTCTAGTTCAAGTCGGTATGACCGGAGCCCTGTAATTTGTGTAATTGTGGCTGGAAGCCGTAATGGGTCCCCGGTAAGATTTTTGGCGTAGACTAGGTCTCCAGTGGTAAAGGAGCGGTATTTACTTGAGGAGTCAAGGGGTTTTTCAGAGGTGTAGGTGGGGTGTAACCTATCTAGGTAGGAACACAATTTTCTGCCCATGAGGAGTTCTGCTGGGCTCTTGTTAGTGGTTGTGCTAGGGGTGATATGCTGAATTGTTAACAGTTTGTTTAGTCTGTCTTGGATGTCCCAAGTGTCCAGTTTGTCTAGGGCTTCTTTTGTATAACGAACCATGTGTTCACTCATCCATTTGAAGCCAGATGAGCCGGCGCTGTTCGGGCATGTCAGATGCCTTGTGCAACTAGGCATTGCTCGAAAGCTAAGGCAGTAAATTGGGGGCCATTGTCAGATACTACTACATCTGGCAGTCCATGTGTAGCAAAGAGTTTGTTCAATTGTTTTATAACTGCCTCAGTAGTTGTGGACGCCATAAGAATAACCTCTAGCCAGTTTGAATAAGCGTCAACAATTATCAAATATGTATTCCCTTTCGTTGGCCCTGCAAAATCAATATGGAGTTTCGACCAGGAGCCTCTGGGAGTTTCCCATTCTAGGACTGGTGCAAGAGGGGGGGTAGGCCTTGATTTCTGGCAATCATGGCATGTTGCCACCCATTTTTCAATGTCTTTGTCTAGCTCTGGCCACCAGACATAACTCCTGGCCAGGGCTTTCATTTTTACTATGCCCGGGTGTCCCTTGTGCAACATGCGCAACACTTCCCCCTGCAATTCGTTGGGAATTACCACTCTGTCCCCCCCACAGTATACAACCCTTTTCAAGGGACAGTTCAGTCTGCCGGGTGCGAAAAGGTTTAAAAGTCTCACCTCTATCTTCATCAGGCCAGCCCTTACCTACCCAATGCAGAATCCAGGCTGTCAGCGGGTCTTTCACGGTAGCTTTAGCGACGTCTGCTGAGGTTAGTGGCATATTCGGCCATGTCTCGATCTGAAGAGTGGAGATGGTGGGAGCTGGGTCATCTTCCTTGTCCGGCAGAGGGAAACGGCTTAAGGCATCCGCATGGGTGATGGTTTTTCCTGGGCGATGTATGAGTGTGCAATTGTATGCAGCGAGGAATTCCAACCATCTCGTCATTCTTGGCGATAGGATGTTTGGGGTTGGTTTGTTCCCTGCCAGGATTCCTAGCAGGGGTTTGTGGTCTGTGATAATAGAAAATGTCCTACCATATAGGTATTCGTGGAATCTCTTGACGCCTGCTATGATGGCGAGAGCTTCTCGGTCAAGTTGGCTGGAGTTCCTTTCAGATTTTGACAGCGTTTTAGAATAGAAGGCGATTGGTGCTTCTCTGCCGTCTGGTAGCTTGTGGCTCAGTATGGCACCGATTCCAAAAGGTGATGCATCACAGGTGACCGTCAGTGGCAGGGTGTTGCTGTATTGTATTGAAATGGTTTTGGATGTTAATAAGTCCTTAATATTTTGGAATGCTGCTTGTTCTCGGTGGCCCCAATACCAGACAGTTTTTTTATAGAATAGCTGATGTTACGTAGCTCTGCTACGGTTGCCTTTTGGGGCAGGAAGACATTGTAGAAGTTAATGAAACCTAAGTACGCCTGTAAGTCTGTTTTGTTCTTAGGTCTGGGTGCGTATTTAATTGCTTTTACTTTCTTTTCAGTGAGGTGTATCCCTTTCTCATCTATAAGGTAGCCTAAGAATTCAGCTTGATTGGTGGCTAGTTGACATTTTTCTCTTTTGACTTTAAGCCCTGCTTCCCTGAATCTTTGCAAGACTTCTCTCAGTCTCCCTTCTAATTGATGTTTGTTTTTCGCGGATACTAATACATCGTCAAAATAAGGAATGACCCCTTTTAGTCCATTTAGAAGGCACTCCATTAGGCTTTGGAAAACGCCTGGGGCAATGCTAATGCCAAATTGAAGTCTGTTGCATTTGAATGCCCCTCTGTGCGTGACTATAGTCTGTGCTTCTGCAGTTTCGGGGTCAACCGGCAGCTGTTGGTATGCTTGCGCGAGATCAAATTTCGTGAAAAACTTTCCTCCCCCTAATGAATGCAACAGATGTCGAACTACTGGAACAGGGTACGCGCTTTGCTGGAGTGCATGATTGAGGGTGGCCTTATAGTCACCACAGATGCATACTGACCCATCTGGTTTGACAGGAGTCACGATGGGAGTTTCCCACCTGGCATGGTCGATTGGCTGTAACACCCCTTGTGCGATGAGTTTGTTAAGCTGCTCATCTATTTTCAGCTTTAAGGCAAAGGGAACGCGTCTGGCTTTGAGCCCGATGGGAGCTATCTTAGGGTCTAGGCTGAATGTTATAGGGGTCCCTTGTACTTGCCTAGGGTCCCGTCGAATACGTCCCGGAACTCTTTCAGCAGGCTCTCCTCCCAATCAGTCTCAGCGACGCTGTTGATTCCTGTCACTCTGATTCCCAGGGGCGCGAACCATTTGATTCCCAGCAGGCTAGTGCGATCATAGCCAACAATTGCCAGAGGAAGTACTTCAGAGTGGTTTTTGAATTCTATTAGGAAATGTCCAAGACCCACTACCGGAATTTGGTTTACCTGGTAATCTTTAAGTATTAGCTTTTGCTGTTCCAGTTCTTTTTGCTTGATGTCTGGTATCAGGTTTCTGATAGTGTTCCATGATACCATTGACAGGTATGATCCGGAGTCTACTTCCATCTCACAGGGCTTTCCTTCGATTTTTATATTTATTCAGACCTTTTTTGCATTTGCTGCCCTGGCATTTCCTATGATTATTGTTTGGTGTGTTTCTTCTTTGTTGTTCATTCACCGGCTTCTATTCTCTCGGCTCCATTGGCTTCTGGCTTGTCTATCTCTGTTTCTGGGGGGGGGGGGTGCTGCCACGTCTTTTTGGACTATAGCTCTTTTTGTTCTGGCAGACCCTTGCAATGTGCCCCCGTTTCTCACAAAATCTGCAAATGGCATCCAGGAATCTACATTTGGAATGCGGGTGGTCCCCTCTGCATCCAGCACACTGGAATTCTCGCCTCCTTCCTCTTTTTTCCCGCCATTTTCTTTCCGACTGAAACCTATGTATGTCTTCATTGTCATCATCAGTGTCGCTTGGGGAGTCGAGGTCTTCATGGTGGGCAGTCACGGTGGTTTGTTCTTGTGTTCCTTCCGCCTTCTTCTCTCGAGCTTGGTTTTGTGGTTCTGGATTTGTTGAGTTTATTTGGTGCAGGGTGGCTGCGGATTTCTTGGCTGCTTCAGCGGCGGTGGCTTCTGCGATGGCCTCAGCCACTGTGACATTCGGTCTATTTAGTAGCTTGCTTTGGAGTGTAGCGTCCTTCAATCCGAGGACCATGCGGTCTCTCATGGCTTCGTCCATGTTGAGAAACTCGCAGGCTCCTCCGATATCTCTTAGGGCTGCTACGAAATCTCTGATGCTCTCGTCTTCTCATTGCTCTCGCTTATAGAATTCGTGTCTTTTAATAAGATTGGAGACCACAGGCATGTAATGGGCTCGTAGCATTCGGTTTAATTCTGGCCATGCCATTTGTTTTATGTCCCGCGGTTTGGCTAACGCCTTGGCCATCTTGAAAACGGTAGGGCCACAATGCGTGAGGAATACGGCTCTCTTCCTCTGGTCAGTTATTCCTTGTAGCTCGTTGCTTTCTAAAAACATCAGGAAGCGGTCAGTGTATGACTCCCAATCTTCTTCGGCTGGGTTGAATGGTGCGGGGGGCGCATTGTTACCGGCCATTTTGGTTGCTCGGTTCTTGTCGCCGTGTGCTTCGGTCTCACTCTTCTAAGACAATCCCATCCTCGTCGCTAATGTTCTGTCCTGGGAATAGAAGTACTCGAGACCGATGTTCATCAAACAGCTCTTTATTATAAACCAACTCAATGACTTCGTAACAGAACATTGCTGGAGCTGTGGCAGCCCTTTTTTAGTGGCTGCTCGCGGCTTGAGGCCAATGACAGCTCTTTAAGATTTCCCGCCATCAGGCAGGCCAATTTTAATGGTACTTTATCAACCAATCCTATTGTGGCCTGCTTGGCCAATCAGATTAAAGTATTTGGAGTATTCTAATTCTTATACACAACAATACCTATGCTTCTCTACAAAAGTATATGATAGGGCTTAGTTTTGGGGGAGGAAAATAAAGGGGAAAAATTCCATCTCTACCTACCAGCGTTCATCGATATTCATCTAGCTAGCATCCTGTCAGCATGTGAGAGAGTTAAGGGCTGTTTGGAAACCAAAACAGTATTTGCTGTGTGAGCAAGAAGGAGACAGCAGGAGCCTGGGCATGGCCTAGCTCAACTGTTCTGTATTAAAGCTGGTTGCTGCTGTGAAACTAAAACAGAAACTACTCTCCTCTGCTTGTGTTTTTGCATTTGGAACAGATTTCTTTTCGGGTGGGGAAGGGGAATAGAACTCCTTAACATCAGAGCGTGTTAATAATAATATACTAAATGTTAATGCTCTGATGGTCATTTCAAAAAATCCTTTCTTTGTGAACCAAGAGGAACATACATGCCAAATTTCAAGTTTATAGGCTTTACGGTTCTGAAAATTTTGTGATGATGCATGAGTGGTATTTTGCATATAGATAGATAGATAGATAGATAGATAGATAGATAGATAGATAGATAGATATAGATATAGATATAGATATAGATATAGATATAGATATAGATATAGATATAGATATAGATATAGATATAGATATAGATATAGATATAGATATAGATGATATCGATATATAGATATAGATACAGCAGAATTTCAGCTGAGTCAGATCTCAGCCACAAATGCATTGGTCAGTTTACATCGTTCCCTAAATCATAGATTTTTTTAAAGCCAGAATGGATAGGCTCACACATTGCACTAAGCTATAGACCATGGCTTATAAGAGCCATAGTGGTATAGTGTTTAGAATGCAGTATTGTAGATTAATTCTGCCGACTGCCATCAGTTCAATCCTCACCAGCTTAAGATTGACTCGGCCATCCATCTTTCCAAGGTCAATAAAGTGAGGACCCAAATTATAGGGGGCAAGAGGCTGACTCTGGAAACTGCTTAGAGAGGGCTGTAAAGTATGGTGAAGCAGTATATATAAGTCTAAGTGCTATTGTTAATGTTGTGGTTTAGAAATCCCAGTACCTGGTTTTGCAGAGGTTATATTAAAACAGAGAAGCATCTCATTATGTCTTATCTGAGGAGTGTAACCAGTCTCATTCTTAATAGCCAATCTTATTTCTCAACCAATAGCTATACCGGGGCAAAAAAGACTGACAAAACTTACAAGGATAACAAAACAACGTGTGAAATGAAATTGCAGTGACTTTATTGGGATGGAACTAGGAGGTCATCTGTTTGACTCCCATGGAATTTCGGAGTGGTTCTGTTTGCTTGCCTATTTGTTCGTTCTTTTCTCCATCACCAACAGCTGTTGGCTGGATGAGATCATCTGGGGATTTGGAGAACGTGATATCTCACAACTTATTTTTCCTCAATTTCATCTGAGTCAGATAATATTGTTGTTGGAAGGCCTGAATCACACTCCAACTTGATAATGGGATGGGCGAGTCCCGATCAATTCAAAATCTTTTGTTGACAATATGGAACATTGGGTGTATACCTGATCTGGACCCAGGAATTTAGTTTGGAGATATTCCTTTGATACACAATTGATTTCAAACTGTTCGGTTGGCAGAAGCTGGGACAAGTGATGGAGCTCACTCCATTACGTAGCGCTAGGGATTCAAACTGCTGACCTGCCGACCTTTCTGATCGACAAGCTCAGCGTCTTAGCCACTGAGCCACCACATCCCACTCATCCCACCGCATCCCACTGGTTTCCTAGCCAAGCACTAGTTTCTCAATGTAATCCACTTTCCAGGTCAGCCTTCCTCAACCTAATGCTGGCTAAGGATTCTGAGTGTAGAGTTAAAAAACAAACAAACACCCAGGTATTGGCTCAGTACCAAGAGTTAAGTAGGTGACTTATCAATTTTTAAAGAGTTTTCATGTAGAGTTCAAAATGTGGGGATTCAGGTGATGGACATGGAGCTGTTATGTAAAAGGCATGTAATATTCCATAAACACATGACAAATAATAAGGTTGCCTCCATCAGTGGTGGCATCTTTCCCCATACTACTTTCAGGGTCAAAATGTCTTACTCAACATCCTTAGTGCAGCATGACTAATTCTAGAGTCATTGCAACCTTTTTATCTGGGGAAAACTAAAGAGCAATAGAAAAAAGAGGAAATACTTCTAATGAAGGTCACAGCTGCTTCAGACCCCCATAAAGACTGGTGAATAAGACACAGGCAAGTGTTGCACCAACTAGAAGCCACAGCTGAAAGAATTCCAAGCTTGGAAAAAGTTTGTTTTCACCAAAAGTTGTTGGAAAAAGTTGTTTTCACCAAATGAGGAGCCTGTAATTTCCACTTTGACCAACAGGAGGCCCTTTAACCCATTAATCCCATTTCTAATATCCTTTCTATCAATTTCTCAAGGACATCTATTGTGTTAGGAAATACCAGCTGATAGTCATAATGTATGGATTTCATCTACGTTAAATTTTTGGTGTGTCCAAACGCCATGAGCAACTGATAGTGATCCACAAACACTTCCTATGACACCCAGTGAAGGAGTTTTCCGGCTTCTCTCCTAAAAAAGAACAACAGTCATTAAAACAAGCTTTAAGGCAAACTGGACATGATGTGCATTTAGTGGAGGATTGTTTTGAATGTTAATAATATCTGTTGTAACTAGGATAGAACATAATTTATGTGGCCACCCAATTCGCACACAGGGACCATAATAAATATCAGTTAGTAGGCTTTGAAAGGTAATGATTGTACTGTAAATCTTTCTCTCCTTCCTAGAAATAATTGAAGATCATTTTTATGCCAATTTCTTCCCAGTGCAAACAAAACTGAATATGAAAAAAAGTAAAAAGAAACTGAAACAAGATCTGTTAGTAGAAAAATTAATTCTTGATTTTAAATTAATTGGTAGTGTGTTTGCAATTGTAAATAGGTGCTTTATTCCAGTGCATGAGACAAGGGAACAGATAGTTCAGTTTGCCTCTTGACTTAACAAATTGCCTCTTTTCATCCTGCAGGACTGTACCTCCCATTATCCCCAATGGGATAATGTTTGAAGGAGATGCTGAAAACTCTCATTGCTCTAGAGAAACGATGGGCAGTCACCATTTACATCTATTTTCTTTCTTTTCTACTTTAGTCAAGTATTTCTTCGTTCAGTGGTCTGGAAGGCTCTCTGATAGCCTTGCGAATGGATTGATTTCAATCTTCAATATATGATGGATCACAGAGGTGGTATTCAACCGGTTTGTACCTATTCGGGAAAACTGGTAGCAGTGATTTGGCGTGGGTCGCAGAACTGGTAGCGACCCCTGGCTGGCCACTGGGAGCTGTGGCTGGGCCAGGAGGATAGCGTGCACACCTGAGGAGAAGGGTCACCCAAAGGGATGCTTCCAGTGCGGCTGGCGTTCCTTGTTCAGCCAGTCCTGATTCCAAAAAGAAGAAATGAAAATAGCAAAGAGCACCAAGGAAAGGCCAGCTGCGGCTTTGAGGGAGAGAGACAGAGAGAGAGAGAGAGAAAGAGAGAGAGAGTGAGGGAGAGAGAGGGGAAGATAGGGAAGAGCGCTTGGCCAGCCGTGGCTTTGAGAGAGAGAGGGAAAAAGAGAGAAAGAGAACAAAAAAGGGAATGAGAGAGGAAGGGAGAAGGGTCTTCTAGTCCAACCCTCTGCTCAGGCAGGAAAACTGAGGATGCCAAGTCTGAGTGGAGGGCCAGGTAAAGGTGTCAGAATAATCTTTGGAGGGACCTTATACCAGGGGTCTCCAACCTTAGCATCTTTAAGACTTCTGGACTTCAACTCCTAGAATTCCTCCCAAAATTTTGGGAGTTGAAGTCTACAAGTCTTAAAGTTGCCAAGGTAGCCTGCCCTATACCATTTCAGAGGAACGGCTGTCCAGTCTCTTCTT
This sequence comes from Laticauda colubrina, assembly GCA_015471245.1. Taxonomy (NCBI): domain Eukaryota; kingdom Metazoa; phylum Chordata; class Lepidosauria; order Squamata; family Elapidae; genus Laticauda; species Laticauda colubrina. The sequence goes on from BLBF01000068.1 coordinate 10,665,007, forward strand.
GAAAACCTCCAGTATTGGAGCATCCAGAACTTCTGGAGACAAGCAGAAATTTCTCCTTAGTTTTAGGCTGCTGCTTCTTTGTTCAGTTTCAGTCTGTTGCTTCTTGTTTTGCTTCTTAGAAATAACCTTCACTCCCCTGATTCAGAGAGATGTTGGCTTCTCAGTAGATCCAGGGGTTTAGGAGAGGCAGAGGTTTCTAGGAGAATCTTTGTAACCCAGATCCCACAGAAAACTCTTAAGATTCAACCTTTCTTCTAAAAAACAGATTAAACTTTCAGAACTATTTTTGGACTCCAAGACACAATATATCAGAGAGGGATATGGCACTTCCTAGATTCCATTCTACCCTCCAATTGTTACAAATTGCAGTTTAAATAACTGCATGGTCAGTTTTACAAACACCATATAACCTGTCTTCCTTTTTTTTTTTTTTTTTGTTAACCCTAAGCATTTTTTGCTGGCCCTCCGTTTGCCACATCTCTGCCATCTCTTTTTTTGTGAAACAAATGGGCTTTCCCCCCACCTCAAGTTCCCACCAAATATGAGATTCTTGGACCATTTAATTGAGCAAAGAAGAGTTACCAAAATTCCCAGCTTCCCCATCAGGCACTGATCACACCATACCACACCTGTTGATAACACACACACCCCTCCATCCAAGGCTTACCAGTCACAGAGTGGAAATCTCCAGTCTAATCTAGCCTGCCCATTCAGGCCATCTGGTTCACGGGCTTCAGATAAGGGACAATCCCATCATCCCACTCCCACTTTTTCCCAGTTCCCCTTTTGGAAAAACAATTTAAAAGTGAACAGTTCTGGGAGCTTCATTTTCCCTGGCGTGGAAAGAGTGAACCAGCTCCTGAATGTTTGTTCATGGAAAGAGGGGACCTAGGTCAGCTGCAGAGGTGGGTATTCAGCAGGTTCTGACCAGTTCTGGAGAACCGGCAAATCCCACCTCTGACTGGCCGTGCCAGGCCCATCTATTCTCTGTCTCCCATTGAGTCCCAGCTGATTGGCTGGGTCTTCTTTGGTTGCCCTGCACAGGAGAATGGAGCTGGAAAGCAGGTTAGTGGGGTGAGGAGGGGAGGGAATGGGATTTTGCAGTAACCTTCCCCTCCATGCCCACCAAACCAAGCCCACAGAATTGGTAGTAAAAATATTTGAATCTCATCATCGGTCAGCTCGTTCAGGGAAGTTCTGGGTCTCCCCCCTCCCCCTCTTGAGAACAGGGCCCTATTGGAACTGGTGCATAGACATAATTATTCAGGGCAGTCTTTATCAAGGAAGATATAAGGGGAATCAAAGCTTGGGTAGTGGAACAAGGAAAAAAAGTCTCCCGCATCAGGTTTTCCACAGCAACAGGTGCATTTGCTCAGTTGCTCCCACTGATTCAAACAAACATTTGCAGGCAAAATAGCCTGATATAAGCTCTATTTATGGGCCAATTTGGGGGGGGGGGAATGTTTTGCTTTATCATAAAAAAGGGGACATCCTAAATGATTGCTTGAGTATGTTAGGTCAGCATCTGGCTGGCAAGCAGGAAGAAAAAGGAGGAGGAACCTGGCAAAGACTAGCAGAAAGGAAGTAGGCAGGAAGACTTTCCCATGGCCATCAGAGGAGTTTTTCTGGTGAGGAAGAGCTCTTGGGTGGCAACCCATTGCTGTTCTCTCCTGCTGGAGAAATGTTGGGATCAAGACTTCAGAAGAGACCAGCTGATGGGTTCAGCTTGGGCTGCAGTTCTATTTTATTTATTTTGTTTGTCAAGCATGTATGAGAAAACAAATATAAGTATAAACATAACACATAAACATAAAAGTATAAATGGGTATAAGTATATACATAATAAATCGGTATGAATAAATGAGAACAGTAGGACAGGGATGGTAAACACACTGGTGCGCTTATGCGCGCCCCCTTACAGACCTCTTAGGAATGGAGTGAGGTTCACGGTAGGCAGTTTAAGGTTAAAGTTTAAGGTTAAAGTTCTGGCTGTTGCTTCTAAAAAAAAAGAAGAAACAGGAGTGAAAAAAAATCTGCTTATCAGAAAAGTTCTGCAAAAAGGAAGGTGTTCAAAAGCTTTCCATTTTTGAACACCTTCACATTGTCAACATTAACAAAGAAAACAAAGAATTAAGAAAACAAAGAAAAATTAACAAAGAAAATTCCTTTCATCAGAACCTCTCTTATGAGTATCAGAGAAGAAGCTCTCACCATTCTTTGTTTTAAAAGGTTAACAATGTATAAATCGCCCCAAGTCATTGAGACAGGTAACATATCAATAGTAATAAACAGTTATTAAAAAGCAAAAAAGAGATTCTTGTCTGATGGAGAAAAAGCAACTGGATCCCCTGTTTGGATCTTTCAGAGGCGGAAAAAAAAGATGCGATGCCCAACTCTGCTGAAGTTTGCACCACAGAGTCACTTTTGGTGAGATGGACAGCAAATAAATAAATAAAAATAAAATATACAACTCCCTGAACCAAAATTGGCAAAGGAATCCAAGTGTCTGGGCTCATGCAATTTTTAAGTAACAAGTTGGCACAATGAGGTGGACCACACAAACTAGCCCCAAAGCATTTGGCAAGGGATTCAAAATGTGTCTTGTGCAAACCACAGTACTGAAGGTCCTAAAGGATGGATTGCAAAGATGTATCATAAACCCTTGGGATGAAGAAAAAGTAAGAGCTTTTTCCAACTTTTGCCCATAAGTGCTTTGTTTTTAACATAGTCTGTTTAGACAACAGACCATGTTAAAAGCAAAGCACATGTGGGCAAAACATGTGAGCGTCCAACCATGGCACCTTTAAGACTTGTGGACTTCAACTCCCAGAATTCTCTGGGCGCTCAAGTCCACAAGTCTTAAAGTTGCCAATATTGGAGATCCCTGGCCTAGGCCCCTATTGGCTGAATGTGTGCATTAGACTAGATGGTAAATTGTGGCTTAGAAAAACACTTCGCTCTAAACTGAAATCAAACCGTGTTATGGGGTGGTGTGAAAAGGAACTCAAGTTATAAAAACATAAAGCAGTGCAACTCCTATCCTCTGAAGCCTGCATTGACTATGAGGAAAATCTCTCCTTGTTCAAAAGATGGAGAGAAAGTGAATGCCCACACCAAATGGAAAATGTCCCTGTATCTGTTACATTCCACAGATTGACAGATAATCAGAGTTGGAAGGGACCTTGTAGGTCATCTAGTCCAACCCCACTGCCCAAGCGGGAGACCCTACACCATTTCTGACAAATGGCAGTCCAGTCTCTTCTTGAAAGCCTCCAATGATGAAGCTCCCACAACTTCCGAGGGCAACTTCTGTTCCGTTGGTTGATTGTTCTCACTGTCAGAAAGTTTCTCCTTATTTCCAGGTTGAATCTCTGCTTGTTCAGTTTCCATCCATTGTTCCTTGTCTGGTCTACAGGCGCTTTAGAAAATAGTTTGACCCCTTCCTCCTCTCTGTGGCAGCCCCTCAAATATTGGAAGACTGTCATCATGTCTCCCCTGGTCCTTCTCTTCACGAGATAGCCATACCCAGTTCCTGCAACCTTTCATTGTATGTTTTAGCCTCCAGTCCCCTAATCATCCTGATTGCTCTTCTCTGCTTTCTTCTAGAGTCTCAACATCTTTGCATTTGCTGGTAATGTTCCTTCTTGACTTCGTGGTCAGGTTTGCGATCCAGAGATCTCAATCCCACTGTCTCGAAAAGGGACGGTGAAGAATGATTCTCGCAGTTCTGGGGCGCTTCGGATTACTCCGGGAGGAACCCAGGACCGCGCCCTCTCCTCATTCCTGAATTTACACGACCCCTCCGGAGGAGAATATCCTCCTCCTATGCCCACTTTTCCGGATCTGGAAAATCTTAGGTCATAAGCCCGGCCAACTCAAGGAGAGAAGGCGAGTGCGCAACGGAGGCGCAGAAGTCCAGTGGATCTCCAAACGATCCGAGCGCTCCTGCCGCCACCTTCTCTTCATCAATCGGGGACAAGTCCTGCCGAGGCCGTTTCCTCCCAGCCAGAACCGCTGAAAACACCCCTCTCTCAGGTGCGGGTCCTCGGGATAAGGTTGCAACCAGGCGTAGTAGGGGCTCTTTCGGAGCCAGTCCCGTCGCCCAGCTGTGCGACTCTCAAGCGTCCACCTGGAGTTGCACGGGGCTGACCGATCCTGGCGCAGAGGATGGGGATTGGGGAAAGGGAGAGAGGGAAAGCGCACGCCTTGGGGGATCAAGATCATCCTGCCGAGCAAGATCCGCAAGGAAGGGAGGTGTCCATCCGCGGACCAGCGAGGGATTTGGCTGGTGGAGAAGCGCGCAGAGCAACAATCCTCGCGCGACCTGAGCATAATGCAGGAGGAAAGCCTCCCCCCCCTCCCCCCCGAGTTTTTCGCTGGTGCTCCGAAACTCCACCCTTCCTCCAGGTTTCCTCTCTCTCGCCTCGAACTACGCCAGGATAAGAGCGCCCCTTTTTCAGCGAAGAGCCGTTTTTCAGTAACGTTTTGGATCGAGCCAGCACAGGAAGGGCCACTAAATAAGCTGACAGCCTTTTCAGGGTCTCCCACCTTGAATCAACGGATGGGCCATCTGCAGATCATTTTATTCTTCACCCATTTCCCAAATCGATGAAAGGAACCCATCTCTATGGAGATTCTCAGTCATGGTTGTCCCAAAGGTGTTTCTTTTTTTTTGGTTTTTTTTCCCAAGAGGCAACTGGACTTCTTGGAAGCTTCTTGGATGAGAAGCGAAAGGTCTTCAAAGTAAAACAAGGAAGTCTAAGGAACTCTTGAAAAAAGCACCTTTGGAATGAAACGAACACTTGCTGCCTGTCCTGTTAGTTGTTCGAGAAGCTTTAAGGACTTATCCTCCCTCCTTGATCCTTGCAGAGTTCCCAAAGAAGACCCTTAATAAATATTATTCCTCCTAACCATCAACACCCCTTTTGAGCTTTCTAAATTTACTTTGCAGCTCATGGGGTAGGGTAATTATTCCTCCTCACTGTTGCTGTCTATCATGAATAACCTAGGGATCTCTGAGCCAAGTGTAAATGTACTTAATTATCATCATCATCATCTTTTAACGACCCCATAATCCCTTGCATGGAGCAACTGAATGGAGCTAGCAGTGTTTACTGGCCGGATACCCTTCCAGTTGCCAATGCGGAGTTTTGTTCAGCTGATACGTTCTCAGTGTGCACAGAGAGAAATATCTGCCTCTACCTAGGATTGAACTCACAGCTTCCTAATTGTGAGGTGAGAGCTCCGCCTCTAGGCCACCACACCACTCCTTGTAAATGTACTTCATAAAATAATCTTTCTTTGGAGGAATGGCTGCTCTAATCCTATGTCCATTGACTTGAACTTAATAGGAGTCTGGATAAGTTAACTTCACAGGATCAGTTGATGCGAGAACTGATTGAACACAAGCCTTTTGTTGTGAGGCATGAAACTTAAAGATAGTACAAGCAACATTTTCAGTACTTTTATGTATTGGAGATGGAGAAGGTGGGAGGTAAATGAAATACCAATTTGGGAAAATCACTTTAGGTACATCAGAAAAAAATCCAATCCCAATGTTTCACCCTAGATCTGAAAAATGTTTAATGGATGCAAGCAGCCAATTGGGTCTTGTGTTCAGTTACTATCAGCAAATTATAGGGTGTTATAAAAAACATTTATAACTGTACCTATCCTGCAAGAATATTGCACCAGTGGATGTGGTTTAAGAAAAGATGTTGCAAAAAACAGGCATTGAGATTTCAGAAACCCCCAAAAGAGTGATCAAGATAGTGAGGGAAACTAGAAAGGAGTTACTAGTTTCTGATAAGGCAAGGCAACAATCATGTTCAAATATTTGAAAGGAAGTCCTGGGAAACCTGAACAGAATGCAGCTAAAGTGAGAAACATTTGGATAGCAAAACAAATTGCTTGGGAGAAGTAGTGGGGTTTCATCAGATATATACAGGTTGTGGACAATTTGTAGCAGCCTCCAGCATTTGAAGATGGTATAAAACACTAATACCTTCCAGAAATTGAATAAATAAAAAAAATGAATGCAAAGGCTGGGTTTTCCCAATTTGTTAAACCGTGGTCTACTAAACTGTCTTCACACATATTCACAAAATTTACTGAACTGTGTTCCCATGCATTGAGAAGAAATGTTCTTCATTCTTTTATCTCCCAGGCGACAAAATTAATATACTATCAGTATCCTGGCTTTGCTGTGCTGAGTAACAAACCTTCTCAATCTCAATTTCCCTTTTGTGAGGGAAACTGCATTCCTGCCACAGCCAGAGCTTTGAATATGATATTTTTTAAACTGAGTAGCTGCCTGTAAAAATTCTCCAGTATCTTCCTTATGCAGCTGCTTTACATGCATCGAAAGGCAGGTGTTTATTTGAGAGGCAGTGCTGCAACACTGAAGTTCTTTGTCACATTCAGAGTTTACTTATTGGCAGCAGAGAAGCCTGTGTCAGGCTCTTATAAATAACGGCCCTTGGAATAGAAATGGCCAAATATGTTTTGCAGTTTGCATCTAGGGACGCCTATGTTTCCTCCAGCAAAGATTTCACAGGGCCAAGGTCAGGATTAAAAGGTGGCTTGCCAGTCCCCTGGAGATCTTCTGCCATTGTGTGCTCAGGGGAAGGGTCTACTCTATGACTTGTCATTAAAGCCTCCACCACCAGCAACCAGACTAGGCAGGATAAGCAATCTTTTGCAATACAGGCTGAGATTTCTCCTTGGCTGTTTCTTCCCCGTAAGAGGAAAGTTATGTCTGTTTCTGGGGCTTATATACAATTTTTGTGGTTGCCGTGACTCAGAATACGAGGAAACGGTGCCACGGGAGAGAGAACTCCAGGGGTTGAGAACGATGAAAGGCTAAATTGGTTTACAATGTGCCCACAAGACAGAATATACGGGTTAATACTTAGACCTACACAGAAAACACTTGGCAGAATTTTTGAACCCCCAAAGAACCAAAGCATTTGAATGCCAATAAGCTGAAATGAAGCTCTGTGTAAAATCAAACACAACTAAACTCAGAATAGCCACTCATGGCAGGACACAAGATGACCCCCCAAAAGAGATGCTCTTTCTAAAATGGGGATTAGCAACTTAATTTTCTCTGTTTGATTCCAACAGTGACATCATTATGCCGCCATAGTTCCATGCTGCAACAAAATAATATCTCAAATGAAAGTTTCTCTCTTCCTTCTATCATCCTCTGGCAGATACCAACAGAAATATTTCCATTATGTATTCTCCATTTACAGTACAGTGACTCGGAAAAAGCAATACAATAATTGGCAATCTCTATTCCATGCATCCTTTATTCCATTACAACCACTGTTGTTGCATTCTGGCAACAAATACACAAACCATAATCAATTGCAATCTCTTTGTACAACAATCAAAGGCTTACAGTACATTTAAGGCCGTTCAACTTGGGGACAAAACTTTAGGCCTTTTAGTGTAATGATGTAAAGAGTGTTTTGCATATTTTGTGCAATTCCAGTGTCAGAATGAAAAATTTCCCCTAAACAAACAAACAAAAAAAGGACCAGTTTCAATGAAAGAGTTACACAAATTCATCAAAAAACGAATGTGCAATTTGTTGGTTGTCCTGGTAATCTTATAAAACCTTTAATAGCAAAGCAAGATAGGGATAAAAACTTATAACAAAACATATTCCTATATAAACCAGAATTTGTTAACTAGACTTAAATTTTATAAATTGCCAGGAGTTATGCATTAAAGGAAACCCACTTATATACAATATTTTCAAAAAAACAACTTTTAGAAGGAATGCAAGTCACACAAGTAACTGCCAAAGCTGGCTCTTATTTAAGATTGAGAACATTATCTTAGGAATGGGGTTAGTAAATTTGTACATTTCTTCCAGTTTTTTTAAAAAAGAATTCATATCCATTTAGTTATTATGACTTTCCAAGTATTTCATTTTGTAAATCTGCAAAAAAAGACGACTGAAATGTTGCCCGGGAATTGCCTCAGTACCAAACTGTGGGCACTCTCCATAAATTTTCATTAAATATTGTAGTTAGGAAGGAAAAGTCACCCAAAATGCTCCCCTAAGAAACACAATGAAAAATCACCACAAAATTCCTTTCCAGTTACAATAACACAGTTTAAAAATGTGACATGGGAAATGCTCTTAAGACTGAAGCTGTGATCCAGATCCTTTGCATTCCAGATCATGGGAAGATTTTTTTAAAAAGGGGGGGAGAAAAACCCTAAACATACAGATATCTAAGACGAACTAGGGCAGGATAGGAAAATGTGGAAATATTATCCTGCACTTAGATTAAATAGTGTCCTCACGTTCATCCACTGTCCTTCTATGTCTCCAGCTCTTCTAGTGTAAGGAAAGTACAAAATATTGTGTGGGTTACAGTAGTGGCCATTAGAATAGCTTCCTGATATAAAAAAGGAGACAGTCAAGACTTGATTGGATCTGCCCTATCCAAAGGGCTTTTCTTCATAGTACAAAGCTATGACAGTTAATCCAGTTAATGCATGTGCAAAAACAGGTAAATTCTTCTATTCACAGTTAAATGAGGTAAAAAAAAAAGCAACGGAAAAAAATAACGGAAAAAATATCAAGTACTTTAGGTGTTTTCAGGAATTAGGAAGTTCATGAGATATGAACTGTTTTAGTCGTTCTAGGTATTGTGCATAGAGCTCGATGTCATTGTGGCCAGCCCCTTCCACCCAAAGGGGCTCCACGGCCCGGGGGCATCGCTCATACATTGCCAAACCGTGGGAAAAATCTATGACTTCATCTTCGGTACCGTGAATCACCAAAACGGGAGAGGTGACTTTTGAAATCTTGTCAATGCTGAGGAAAGAAGCACAAAGCAAATACATTAGTAAAGAGGATGCAAAATTCAGCCATACTTTTTCTTGAAACTTTTGCTCGGGAGCCTTGAAGGTTTCTAAAGGAGAAGGCCATCAACCAACAGCCTAAATTCCTTTAAAAAAAAGAAAGTCATCCGTTCTATGGAGAGGTTCAGTAACAATAAACGGCTCAGAAAAGCACTGGATGAGTGTACCAAAGCATTCTTCTTAGACAACTAGAATAGAATTCTTTATTGGCCAAGTGTGATTGGACAAACAAGGAATTTGTCTTGGTGCATATGCTCTTAGTGTACATAAAAGAAAAGATACATTTGTCAAGAGTCAAGAATCATCAGCTACAATACTTAATGATAGTCATAGGATACAAATAAGCAATCAAATCATACTAGGAAACAGTCAGAATAAATTGTAAGGATACAAGTGACAAAGTTACAGTCATAAAGTCATAAGTGGGAGGAGATGAGTGATAAGGAGTGATGAGAAGTTTAACAGTAATAGTAGTGCAAACTTAGTAAATAGTGATAGTTGGACAGTGTTGAGGGAATTAGTTAATGGCGTTTGGGGAAAAACTGTCCTTGTGTCTAGTTGTTCTGGTGTGCAGTGCTCTACAGCGTCATTTTGAGGGAAGGAGTTGAAACAATTTATGTCCAGGATGTGAGGGGTCTGTAAATATTTTCACAGCCCTCTTTTTGACTCCTGCTGGTGTACAGATCCTCAACTGAAGACAGACTGGTAGTAATTTTAGTCTCCAAACTAGATGAGAGGTTCCCAACCCCCGGGCTGTGGCCTACTACCAGGTCATGGCTTGTTGGAAACGGGGCCACAGGAGAAAAGGGCAAGTGCTCGTGCACAAAGCTCCACTCATGGCATAGATGTGAATGGAGCTTTGCACATGAGCACCCTCTGCTCTCGTGCAAAGCTCCATTTGTGCGAGTGGAGGATGTGTGCACGCACCACTTGCACAAAAGGAGCTGTGCCCCTTGACCTTAGAAAAAGTGCAGAGAAGAGCAACTAGGATAATCAAAGGCCTGGAGAATAGAATATATGAAGAACGGCTGCAGGATTTGGGTTTGGCTAGTCTAAAGAAAAGAAGAATTAGGGATGACATGATAGCAGTATTCCAAGTATTTTAGGAGCTGCCAGAAAGAAGAGGGGGTCAAATTATTCTCCAAAAAACCAGAGGGCAGGACAAGAAACAAGAGTTGGAAACTAATCAAGGAGAGAAGCAACCTGGAATGAAGGAGAAACTTCCTGATAGTGAGGACAATTAAGCCGGGGGAACAGCTTGCCGCCAGAAGTCGTGGGTGCACCATCAATGGAGGTTTTTAAGAAGAGACTAGAAAGCCACTTATCTGAAATACTATAGGTTTTCCTGCTTGAGCAGGGGGCTGGACTAGAAGACCTCCAAGGTCCCTTCCAGCTCTATTCTATTCTATTCCATTTTAAAGCCTGCCACTACCCTCCCACCCACCCCCACCCCGGGTGCTGGGCCACCCAGCTGGAAAGTTTGGGGAGCGCTGAACTAAATGACAGCGCAGGCTACCTGAGAACCTTTTCAACATTTGTGCATCTCCCACTATTGAACTGCTCCTCTCGGCACCCTTCTCCCTCGGCTACACTTGTTATAGTCATTGGTGTCAACATCCAGCAGCATCTGGAGAATCAGAATTCCTTTCTGCCTAAGAACACGTCCCCGCTGTCCATGCTTGGACAAAAAGACATCAAAAGATACCGTATGTAGACTAAATAAAACAAAACAAAACCAGGAACTGGAAAATGTTACGTCAGTGTTTGCACTTGAGCTCCTCCATAATGGATAGTGTCTGATAAAGGACAGAGAAGCTGCCTTCAAGGAATTAACAAAATTGTCCATGTAATACAACAAAATCTGTCTGGCATGTTTCAGGGGAAAATATTTTCCTTTATTGTAAAAAAGGGGCATCTTAGATGTCTGGTTGGCGTGCAGGAATGGAGTGGCAAAATCTAGCAGATAGAGCACATAGGCAGAAGACCATTTTATGGCAGTCAGATGGGCTTTTCTAGGGAGAAACAGCTGTTTCTGACCCCCAATATGTCTCTAATCTTATTTCTTGCAGAAAAGAAGAATAGTGTTTTGAGGAGAGGGAGGACTCAGGTGAGGGGCCAGGACCATGAAGGAGTGGAGTGCTGCCTTCAGAGATTGTAGGGGCTGGCAGTAGCGATGAGGAGGTTCCCGAGGAGCCTGTACCAAGTGCACGCAAGTGCAGGGCTGCTCACAGAAGAGAGCAGCTGCAGCAGCACAGGTGACTCGGTAGTAAGGCTGCAAGGTGCTCCTCCTTCAAGAAGATAAAAGCCAGTTGTGAATAGGATGTTCTTTGCAAGAAGCAAAGACTTATTGAAACTCGAGCCTCGTGGACATTGCAGTATCTTAATTAGTATTTGAAGACTCTTGTGTTGTAAAATATTTCTAGGTAACTTTATCTGTTATTCTTGGCAGCCTTGCACAGTTTTGGTGAGGCTTGTGCTTATCAAGTTAATTCGTTTGCAGCAGCCTTTTCACCAGGGATTTGTAAGAATCATTAAAAGGTTGCTATTCCTTTAGTTCGTGTTTTATTGAAAAAGGGTTTGGGTCAGAACAAATAGTCTTAAGAATCCAAAAGAGAGTGAGATGAGTGAGCCAAATGGCAGATCCTGGCTGTTTGTGAAATTATTCTATTTTCTATATAATTATAATTATTTTTCCCAACTAGTCTAACGTTCGTACTACCAATTCTATGAAAACTTTTAAAATGGCGTTTTCAAACTTGCCTGCTTTCCCCAGTCTGTGCTTAGTTGCCAAACAGCTTTACATATTTTGCAGTGAGTCTCATTTCACAACCAACTATTCTACGAGGGCTAACCACAAAATAGATTATGTTTTCGTCTGTAGCAAGAAGGGGCGGAGCTAGCACGGCCATCTTTGGTCTGTGCGTCCGCCGCTTAGTCTGCATCTAGTCATGCTAGCGGGAGGTTCGTATCGTTGCCCATCATTTCACAGCAAACGTTTGAAATGTGTGCTGCAATTGAAAATCCTGCCAGTTGTGAGGTGCGATCAGTGATAAGGTTTTTGTTGGCAAAAAACCAAAAACCAATTGAAATTTTTCGGCAACTGTGTGAAGCGTACGGGGACAACGTCATCACTGAAGGTGGAGTGCACCAATGGTGCATTAAGTTTAAAAATGGACGAACTAACGTTCATGATGAACAGCGGAGTGGACGTCCGAGCATTGTGACTGATGAACTGGTCGCGACAAGATTCATGAAAACCGCCGTTTCACAGTAACAGAACTTTCGCTTAGTTTTCCACAAATTTCGCACAGTTTGTTGCATGAAATTGTTACACAAAAGCTAGGCTACCACAAATTTTGTGCAAGATGGGTGCCAAAAATCCTGACAGAAAACCACAAGAGTCAGCATATGGCCGCATCATTAACATTTCTGTACTCTTATGACAAAGATGGAGATTCATTTCTTGATTGCATCGTAACTGGAGACGAGAGTTGGGTCAAACATGTGAACAGCGAGACCAAATTTCAGTCTATGGAGTGGGGGCACACAAATTCCCCCCAAAAAACAAGAAAATGTTTGCAAACGTTCTCTGCAAGAAAGATTATGGTGACTGCTTTTGGGGATAGGCAAGGTGTGCTTCTTATTGATTTTCTGGAACATGGTGCAACAATAAACTCTGTGAGGTATTGTGAAACGTTGCAAAAATTAAGAAAAGCAATTCAGAACAAGCGTAGAGGAAAGTTAAGCTCAAAAATTTTGTTTTTGCATGACAATGCCCGACCACACACAGCAAATCGCCCTGGAGAAGTCCTGAATGCTTTCAATTGGGAGATTTTTCCTCATCCGCCCTACAGCCCCGATCTTGCACCAAGCGACTCCCACTTGTTTCCGAGGATGAAGACCTGGCTTGGAACACAGCGCTTTGACGACGACGCGGAACTGCGGGCGGGCGTGACTGACTGGCTCAAATCTCAGGCGGCTGAATTTTATGACAATGGAATGACAAGGCTTGTTCACCGCTATGATAAGTGCCTCAATTTGTTCGGTGAAGAAACTGAAAAGTAGTATTTAAGTGTCACTTTCAAGTGTATATAATAAAAATTTTTTCTTATACTTTGTTTTTTTTCTATCACAAAATGTAATCTATTTTGTGGATAGCCCTCGTAATATCACACTCTGCTCCAAGCTCTAGGTAATGGTTTTATATTCTGTAAACCGCCTTGAGTCGCCATGGGCAAATAGGCGGCAATATAAATTCAATAAATAAATAATCAGCCCAAGATCAAATTTACTTCAAAGACAATGGAATTCAGATATATTTCTCCTCTAATGCTGCTCAGCTCTACTGTGCTGCTATTCTGTTAGAGAATAGAGACCCCAGATTATTATTACCCCTTTCACAATTTACAATGTACTGATTAAGTTTTTTCTTCTTACATATGGAATTTAACTGTTTCTAATGAATGCTTCCCGTTGATGGAATTCTGCACATACCTTGGAAAAGCATCAAAGCAATATGTTTTTCGGGTGTCAGGGAAGGCTACCCTCAATCCAGACATCAAAGGTGAATGAAGGATTACAGCTGCACATTCGTACCGTGATGCAAGGTCTACCGTGGGAACAGTTCCAATACTCTGTCCATACAGAATGATGTTTTCAGGACTGACACCATACCTGCAAGGGGAAAGCAAAAGAGATCAGATGTGCCTTATTTTTTTAAAAGTCATTCTTTCTTTTAAAAAAGCCAACTATTTTTTAAGATATAAGATTTTTAGAAAAAAGACCAACTTTTTTTAGATATCAGGTATACACTAACACAATGTTAAATCCTGGGATGGTTCTATACAGTTCTGGGAATATATTATTGATATGGCTTTACATAGCAATAGCAATTAGACTTGTATACTGCTTTATAGTGCTTTACAGCCTTCTCCAAGTGGTTTTTACAGAGTCAGCCTCTTGCCCCCAACAATCTGGCTCCTCATTTTACCCACCATGGAGGGATGGATGGCTGAGTCAACCTTGAGCCTGGTAGGATTTGAACTGCCAAACTGCAGGCAGCAGTTAAGTCAGCAGAAGCATCCTGCAGTACAGCACTCGAACCACCGAGGCTCTTATATATATATAGTTCATATATGCAATACATGAATTACACTTGGGGTATGATAATGGGAAATATATGAGGAAAGACAAAAAGCAAAAATTTATCAACCATTATCATTTTGGCCTTAATTCTGTATATCTAGATGGTAACCTGTACTATAAATCTCTGTTGGAGAAATACATTTCATAACTTGCCACGTTCCTGGCATTTAATAAATTTTCTTAATAAATATTTTCTATTTCAGCTAGACATCAACATTTCAGATTGCCAATGCCAAGTTCCTCATGCAGGAAGATGATGTTAGGGGAGGATGGGGCGAAGAAGAGAAACCAGGAAACATGAATGAAAGAGGCAATTAATTTTTATACATTTTTTTAGCAAATATCTACCATGCCAGGCTTCTCTAGGCCTAGGCATGAAGCACTGTTCTGAGTTCTTTACAAAGGCAGTATGTGGATCTGAACGATAATTTATTTCTGCCTCAGTTTCCCTGCTTGTAAAGTGGGAAAACCTGCTAATTTCAAATGGTTGGTATGAAGACACTATGGTATTCCATCATAAAGTGTATATGGCATGATTGATTTTGGTGTATGCACAGATGAGATAGATATATTTAAAGCCTTACTCGAACATATTTCTCCTTCAGGACATATTAAGTTTTAGGCTGTCTGAGCCAAGTACCTAGTAGTCCAACTTTAGAGCGCCCCCTGAGAGTTATAGACTCACTCTTAAAAATATTTTCTTTGAAGGAAAAAGGAGGGGGGAAATGTCTCTAAGAAAACAGAAAACTATGTGACTTTATGGAACAGCCAGAATAAAATTTATGAACAAGCTACTCCTATACAGATCATCCTTTACAAAAATCCCTAACACAACAGGATGCCAAATGCACGTTTGGAGGAAGGGAGTAGAAAAGATGGACACAGTGGAAAGATACAGGGTTGAAAAGGTAAAGTTTAGTACATTTTGGGACTGGCTGACAGCGTACTTGCATTCTGAAATAAAAACACAGTGTCCACAGAGATGAACCAAGGTATACCAGAAATGACAGGTTCAGCTTTTCCCAAACCAATTTAAACACAACATGAGTTTAAGACCACAATGGCATTGCTTTAAAAAGAAAACCTGTGAAAAAAGGGGAGGAGTCAAATCTAAAAATTTATTTATAAGTTGTAAACAACTATCTGTGCTGCCAATTTGTTATGATAGAACTACTCATCTACCAGAACTTGTATAATCTGATATACAAAAAATGCCGAGAAAATGTTTCAAAGTGATTTTTTCCCTTCTCTTTTACAGTTCAGGATCTGAAAATCAAGCATCCAATTCTTTGTCTCTTGTTCTGTAATAATCAGTCATTTGTGAGGCTTTTTTGGGGGGGAGGGAAGAGGATGGGGGTAGTTGCATATAAACATAGCTAAAGATAAAAACATAGCTATTCAGCAAGAGGAGGAACCAGAATGGTGCTCCAACAGCAGCAATTTTGCACACAAACTGCACTGGGTTGATGCTGCCTTGCAAGCTACTATCCCCCCCCCCCCCAAAAAAAAAAAAAAAAAAAAAAGAGATCCTTCTTCTACAATATCGGGATGGTCTTTTCTAACTTACAGAAATACTGTTAAGAATATGAAATCCTTAAAAAGTCGTCCCCCCCCCCAACTGTACCAAAACAAATCACAAAGGAGCCGTGGTAGTGCAGTGGTTATAATGCAATACTGCAGACTCCTGCTGATTGCCAGCAGTTCGAATCTCACTAGACTCAAGGTTGACTCAGCCTTCTATCCTTCTGAGGTTGCTAAAATGGGGGCCCCGGATTGTTGGGGGACAATAGGCTGACTCTGTAAACCTCTTAGAGAGGGTTGTAAAGCACTGTGAAGTGGTATATAAGTGCTACAGCTATTCCTGTTCCCGTTACTGACCTCCTTTTCTGAACAGCACACAAATTAGGATTTTTACTACCATGCTATCTTTTTAATTTCAGAAGATTCCAAGGCATCTTAAATAAAAACCCACTGGGACTTCTCTATTTGTCCCATTGCAAATATGGCTATGGGACATTGTGTTATCCTTCCCCCCATCCCCAATTTAGAACCTTAATATGAGAACAAATACTACATTTGCTTTTCCAATATAGTACTTTGTGCAAACTGTCACTCAAAGCTAGGTGCCTCTTACTCTCTGAATTCCCAATTTTTTTTTTCTATAGAAAAGGGTAGATGTAGCTAAGTGCAACTGCTTCTTATACCAACTGCTAACATTAGTACCTGATACTACAGGACGTCTTCAACATAAGGATATTCTTTGCAAAGCAGGGCGTAAAATTTTGCAATGGATAAGGTTAAACACAAAGCCTGGGTTTTCAAGTTACAACCATAAACACTTGCAAGGTGTGTTTTTACCATTCTGGTTTATTCAGAAAAACTAACTTTTGTACATATGTTTAATTAGTTGCATTTAATTGAAGAGGTCCTTCAGCAAAGGAAGTATTAGAAATCTCAAGGATTGTTTATTACAAGCAGGAAGCATTTGCTAGCCACTTAAGGATTCCCTTCACTGCCCAAACTATTAATAATTCAGAAGAAAGCTACATTTTACTGTGTTTTTGTTTGTTTTTAATTGGAGTGATACACAATATCTGTTCAAACTCAAGCTCTGGTGAACAATTCTGCAATAGATACCCATCAGAGGAAGCTCTTCTCTAGGTTTTCTGGAACAGGATGCAAGATTTTTCCCCCTTTCAATCTGCATACTTTACAGGCATCTATATTAACAGGAAGTCAAATAAATAAATAAGCACCCACCTGTGATGAATAAAAATGGCTCCAGGAAATCAGATCATTTTTTTAAAAACTATATAACAAATAGTGCTCTTTTGGAGTGATATCCAAACCCATTTTCATCTAGGCAAATAGACTTAGTGACTTTGGATAAATTATTCTCTCCATCAAATCTACCTCAAAGGCTCTTTTTTTTGGAGATAAAATGGAGACACCCCATGTCAGCTTTCGAGAGCACAGTGGGGTATAGACCTAACATGTGATAACTTTGGTGCTTATGCAATGTATACACACATAACCAAAAAGGATTTTTTAAAGCCACTGTTGTTGAATAGAGTAGATTCTCACATTGTGAGAATCTTTGTTTTTTTTCATTGTGCAAAATGAACTGGTATGGTTTATAAAACATGGTGAACAGCTCAATACGTTTTTCAGATTGTGGATTACTGAATAAAAACCTGGCAAAATAATGCAGCCTAAGATATAAAAGCCAGACATTAGTTGAAGTTTACCACATAGTTTTATATCAGAAAGTTGGTTACTGACTTGCAGGAAATTATTGATGGTTGTTTATTTTTTTGAAACTCAGAATTTACCATTTAACACATGCTAAAGAATAAATATTTTCACTTAAAAGATAAAAATTAAAAGGGATCACATTATGGCTAACTCAGTGTACTTTTGCCTCACAGCAAACCTGGAAACTAGTATCTTGACTTGGATCATTGTCCAAAGACGATACACATCGAAGCAATAAATAAAAGCTTGATCATAGGAAAGATTAAACACAGCTGATGTAATCACACAAGGATTTATTTATTTCAAGACAGTTGAGTTATATCACAGCTTCACATCCACTAAATCCAATTGGAAAATAAATCAATGGTTAAGTACAGAATATGCATAAAACAAATCCTCTCTTGCAGCATTGCTATGGTTCTCTATTTCACTTTATAGGAAGTCTATTGAAATGAAGGCAAGTGAGGAAGAAATAAATTAATAAATAAAATTAAATTTAATTAATTAAATTTAGAAATAAATTAATCTTTCTCAGCTCATAAGGAGCTCCTTATCAGACCTCTGAACAATTACTTTTCTCTCTTATCAGTTACTGAATATTACGTTGCAATTAAAACAGAAAGGGCTGCTCAGCAAAAATTATGCCAGCTCATTGCATCTCAGTTCTCTGACTGAATATGCTCAGTACTTTTATAAAATAGGACTGTGACTAATAACCTGTGATTATTCTCTGGTGAGCACACATCATGTAGCTTTCTGGTTTTTAAAAAAATAAGTTTGTCCAATACTGCACAAAGAACAAAACATTAAGAGCTAAATATGCGTGAATTTGTTACAGTTGGAAAGGGACTCACCATATTCCAAACAGATTTAGATAGTTCCTCTTACTTAAGATTACAGGAATTATAAAAATACAGATGCAAAATGAAAGCAACTCACTTTCTTTTCTTTTTCCCCCTCCGCTTTCTCATCAGGATAAAGGAGATTTTGTGAAGGAAGGGTTGGGAAAAAAACCTCAATTTCCTTATGTGAGTAGTTTTCAGTCTCTGATCTCAACTGACTACATGGCAACCATTTGTCTGAAATGGTATAGGGTTTCTTGATTGAGCAGGGGTTGGACTAGAAGACGTCCAAAGTCCCTTCCAACTGTGTTATTCTGTTGATAATTTCAAAATAGGGAGTAAAAATAAAACACAGTAAAAGTAAAACATCTTTGAGTTGGCTCAACTCCAGCTGTCATGAATGGCAACAATACTAACTTGATCCCTATATATCCCAAACTGAGAGATTACTTACTATTCATAGAGCATAGGTTGTATCCTATGGAAGCTTGGGCATTACGTATTCAATACAGGTGGTCCTTGACTTACAATTGTTTGTTGAGTGATGGTTACAATGGAATGGAAAAGAATGACTTATAGCAGATCTTCATGCTTATAACCGCTGTAGCATCCCATAAAATATGTATGATTCCATATTTATGATGGTTGCAATGAGCCAGGGGTCATGTGATCATTTACAGCTTTGGTCAAGCAAAACCAATGGAGGAAGTCAGATTGACTTAACAACTCTGGCAAAAAAAAAGGTCATATGGATGTGACTCATTGAACCACAGGCTTGCTTAGCAACAGAAATTCTGGTCCTAATTGTTGAGGATTACCTGGAAAGCCTTTTATTATGTTCAGTTGGACTCATTTTCAGGCAACTGAACATAATTTTCATTCCCTCTTCAATGAGAGCAGGAGTAATAGATTGAGAAGCTGGAAGAAAATATAAAAGACTTCAACCTCAAAGTTGATTGATCTTGTTGGCCAGTATGAACTTGAACAAACTCCTAACATCTGTCTTCAAGACTGCAGTTATTTAATATTAATTTCAAGCCAGACACTCAACTGATATACTCAAATAAAATGGCTAAATCCAAAGCACGTTTGCTATCAATCTTCTTTGAAACACATATATTATACCAGCAACAACCTGCCAAAGATTAAAAGTATGCTACCTCAACTTCCTGAATTACAGAGTTCTCAGGTAGCATGATCTTTCATAAAGCCAAAGCCATAAAAGCCAACAAATGCTACACTTCCTGATCATTACTGATTGTGAAAAAGAACTCTGAACCTATTAAAATCTATCTTGGTGTGGGGAGAATTTTTATGTGACCATCCTCACGCACCTATTACAGGTTAAGCAGTCTACCATAATAGGTTTGATACTACCTAGTTAGCACAATACAAGCATAGCTGCATTTTGACTGTCACCATGATATTGTTGAGTTGTCTAAGAATGCAGAAAACCAAATCTCATGCTAAAGGAATAAATTACAATACATCACTATCGCCTTTTTTTTTGTTACCTGATGTACAATTAAAGGCTTGTGCATCCCTGGTAGCAACCTCCCATTTTCAATTCAATCAGGGACATTCAAGACAGGCTGTGATTTTGCATAAAAACCAACTGTTTAAGAAAGATTTGCACAGCATTGGCAGTAAGGTTTCTATTTAAAAAGCACAAAGGCCTGTTACACACAAGGGCAGACAGTCAGCTGAATAACTGGGATTGCAACAAAGTCAGCATTGCAAACATGACTGCAAACAATCAACACAAAAAGGAAAGTCAACACAGTTGCATCAGTGACAACTACCATAATCATGTTGCTATAAACAGGATAGCACCCCAAAGATGCATTTAAAACTACCTGCCACCATTTCTTCAGGTATTTTTTTGCTCATCTTGCAATTTACCTTGTTCTCAAGGCCTGCCAAGCTGCATCAATGTCTGCATAGAGGTTTTTTTCCGACGGTTTGCCAGTGCTGACTCCATAACCCGAGTAATCATAGGAGAAGACATTGCAATTGATGCGGGAGCCGAGCCCAATGTAGAAGCTGCACATCTGGCCCAGGTCGACAGCATTGCCATGAGAGAAAAGCAGAGTATACCGGCTGGAAGGAGCACAGCGAACAAACATGCAGCCCAGCCGATTATCCCGGGCTGTGCGCGAAAAGAAAACTTCAACGGCATCCAGTTCTCGTTGGGAATACTGCCAGTCGGCCCGTTCAGTCAAATGGAGGCTACAGCTGCTGGTCGGTGTCCCCACCGTAGCAGCGCCTTCTTGCTGTTCTAGTTGCATCACAGTGTAGGTGGGTTCCGGGGGCAAAAAAGCCAGCTTGGCCGCTATGCGACTGGGGCAAGGCGGGCAGCAGAAGAGCCAACATAGCTCGCCTAGAGAGAAGCCGTTCATTCTGGGGCCTTGTTCTGGCATCAGAGACGCTGGACGAACCACCGCACCAAGGAGAGACGGGCAAAAGGACGCGAGAGAGATGATTCCTGGAGGACAACGTTTCCCTTCAAGACCAGAGGCGACCCCGTTTCATCAACTGGCAGAACGATTCTCTTAGAAATCCACACCCAGGGAGTCCATGGCTTCTAGCAAGACCTGAATTGGCGCCAGGGAATGAAGCCCATCCTCAATTTTCCTCCTGAAAACGCCTCCTAAGCCCCAATAAGAACAGTTTTCTGTGTGTGACCCTTTTAACCGCCTCTTTTTTTAACCCACCATGAAAGCCTACCCTCCTAAACTGTCACCTACCCCAGATACCTAAACCTGGCATGATCTCGATACAGACTCCCACTAAACCAACATGGAAAGATGCCAAAGGCCCTTCCTGGCTCATGGAGAGAGCAAGCCTACAATCATCTTCTAAGGGAAAAAAAAAAAACAACCAGCACCTTTATGGGCCTTTTTTTTTTTTTCCTTTGCAAAATGGAATGATGGCAGCCCCTATATTCCAAGATTTTATTCCCTTCCTCAACGAAGCCCCTCTCAAAGCACCGCAAAATAACCTTCCACGACCACCTCCTCGTTCCCTTTAATCCCCAGAGGCTTCTAATGCTTGGGACCCTCCCCCCCACCTGCCTTGTTTGAAGTTAACCTTCCCAGGCTCAGCTGGAGCCCCCTCCCCCTTGGCTTTATCCCCCCCCGCCCTGAACTTAGGGAGACACCCACCCAAGCAGCCCCACAAACGGGAGGGCCCACACCCTGCTCCGCCCTCTAAGCCAGCCTGAGGCCTTCTTCACGTTCAAGGCGGCCTGGAGGAAACTGAGGCGGAGGGTGCAGTGGGGAGGGAGGCTCCAAGGGAAAGAGCGAGAAGGCCTCGAGAGAAAACCAGGCCCGGATCGTCAGGCTTCGTCCCTCTTCCTTCGCCCTTCAGGCGGCTGCAGGGGCGCGTCCCGAGACGGAAGCGGGAAAGAGGCGAGCCGGCGGCTTCAGGGCAAGGCCCGGGCCTCGTCCGACCTCGTTTTCTTTCCCCGGACTACCTTTCCCTCCTCCCAATCGAGTCGGAGACCAGCGAGGGTTCACTTCCGAGTCATAGCCCGCCCCGTTTCCCACGGCTGGGCCGCGAAAGAGAAGCACTTTAACATTGTACCGCCGGAAGAGAGAAGAGGAGGTTTGTGTGTGGGAGGAAAGACCAACCGACCAATCAGAAGAGCGGCTGGTCTCACCCCCCCCCCCCTTTCTACGCCTGCGCATTCTCCACCGCTTTTCGTCCCTTCTCCGTATTAACCATAGAGTCCTCTCGTGACTTACCACTGCCCCCTGGACAGGCGCAGCTAAAACTGCTGCATCTTCGGAAGAATCCTGTGCCAGTTTCGCCGGCTTTTGGCACGTGCAGGCAGCCGGCGCTTTCGCTGGTCCTTTAGCTGGACTTCGGCTTGATCCGTGTCTGAAGTTGCACGATGCAGACTGACATGGGAGAAGTCCCCACTTTGTCCAAGGGAGGGGAGGGAGGTTGCTTCTGTGTAGACCTGTTCGGCATGGCAAAAAGCCTGATCCTCAGCCTTAAGCAAAACAGGAATGGAATGGAATGGCATTTTCAGTATTTCAGTATTTATTTGATTTGGCAATCGCTTACAAGACACAAGTATAAGAATAAACATAGTTTTGAATTCATGAGATGGATACTTATAAGAAAAATAAAAAGAAACAATCGGACAAGGACGAAAGGCACCAGTGGTGCGCTTATGCACGCCCCCTACAGATCTCTTAGGAAAGGGGAGAGGTCACTTGTAGACAGTCCAAAGTTATAGTTTTTGGGGTTTGGGGAAGAAACCACAGAGCCAAGTAGAATATTCCAGACATTGACCCCTCTGTGGCTGAAGTCGTATTTCCTGCAATCCAGTTTGGTGCGGTTTACCTTGAGTTTGTATCTATTGTGTACTCTTATATTGTTTATGGTTGAAGCTGAAGTCTTCATTGACAGGTAGGACATTGCAATGTATGATTTTATATACTATACTTAGATTGGACCAGAGGTGGCGTAGTTCTAGGTTGTCTAGGTCTAGAGTTTCAAGTCTGGTGGCATAAGGTCTTCTGCAACCGAGTAGAGGAGCGGAGAACTCTTCTTGTGAAATATTTCTGGACTTTTTCAATTGTGTTAATATCAGATACATCATATGGGTTCCAGACTGATGAGCTCTATTCAAGTATTGGTCTAGCAAATGTTTTGTATGCTCTAGTTAGCAGTGTGATATTACCAGAGAAGAAGCTATGTAGGATTAGATTTAACAACGTTTTAGATGAATGCCTTTTTGGCTATGTTGTTACAGTGGGCTGTAGCACTGAGATCATTAGAGATGAGTATTCCAAGGTCCTTGACAAAGTTTGGATCCTCAACAAGGTCTTGATTATTATTCAGTATTGTCTGTGGTGTTGAATAGCTTTACATCATAAGCGAAGAGAATGCAGTTGCTCTTAATTATGATCACAGAGATCATTTTGGTAGAGTATAAAAAGAGTTGGTCCTAGAACACTGCCTTGGGGGATACCATTGTTGACAGGTACAAAATTTGATAGGACACTTCTAATTTTGACCATTTGTTGTCTGTTTGACAAGAATGCTTCTACCTAGTTATATAGGTATCCAGAAATACCATAAGATTTTAGTTTTAATAGTAGTTTTGTTGTGTACCACTGAATCAAAGGCTTTACAGAAGTCTATGTAGATTGCATCTTTTGCTTTGCCCTGATCGAGGTGTGTTGTCCATATGATTTTGCAGTGTAAGAGTTGCAGATTACAGGATAGTTTTTTTGGGAAACCAAATTGTTTATTGGAGGGTAGGTTGTTTGTCTCTAAGTGGAGGATAATGGATTGGTTAATAATTGATTCCATGACTTTACAGGTGATGCAGCATAAGGAGATTGCTCTGTCATTTTCAACTAGGCTGGGGTCTCCCTTTCTGAAGATGGGGATGACCGTGGCTTATGACCATAGTTTTGGCAAGGAGCTGGTCCTGAAAGATTTTTCAAAGATTATGCTTAGAGGTTCTGCTATGGCAGTGGATAGCTTTTTTAAGAAGTAGGCACATATTCTGTCCGGTCCAATAAATAGGGATGGTTTTTGATTGTGCAGTGCTTTTTCAACAATGCCTTCTGTAAAATAAATATGTATTAGAGCATTGTAGTTGTCTGTGGTTCGACAACTACTGTTGGCTTGATCCATTGCTGTTTACAAATACTGAGCCAAAGAATGTGTTAATTTGCTTTGATGGTGTCGTCATTGCAGTCTTTGCCTTTAGGTCCTTTCAGGGGTGGGATGGACCTTGAGCCTTTTAGTTTGTTGTTTACAAAACTTAGAAAGCATGGGTGGAATTTGTGCTTAGAAGGTTTTTCTATTGTTTAATGTGATGATTAGTGCATTCCGTTTTTATCTGGTGGCATTGATTTTTGTATCGGCTTTTGAAATTGGAAACGTGACCAGATTTTTTTCGCTAAAGTGATCTCTTTTTGGATTGAAGCTTCCTTATTGTTATGGGTAATCTGTTTTTCCTGGTTTTGGGAGTTGTTATTGGTACATAGAGTTTGATGGCTCTTTTGATTTCTCATAAGAGTATGTTATAATGGTCTTCAACAGTATTGCATCCAGTGAAAAGAAATTGCCAATCAAGGGAAGAGAGATCATTGATTATAGTTGTCTTTTTTGAAGTTATAATTGGGGATTTTGTCATTGTGATGATTTTTGTGTGGACATATGTTGAGACAAAAGTCAATCATGTTGTGGTCACTGTTGGAAAAGGGTTCTTTAATTTGTATTCCATAAATTGAATTCAAACTATTGCAAAAGATGAGATCGAGGCAGTTGTTAAGCCTAATATTGTTGGTCACTAGTTGTTTCAGTCCCAGATTTGTAACACCATTGTAGAAGGTTGTATGTATGGGTTCAGTTGTACATTTGTTTAGGGTCCAGTTAATATGAGGTAGATTGAAGTCACCAAGAAAGATAAAATCGTATGGGCGGGATGCTGCCCATGTTAGTAGTGAATTTAACTTGTTTACATGTTTGATGTCATAATCAGGGGCTCTGTAACATAGTAAGAACCAAAATGTGATATTTAAGGTCAGTTCAGAGATAATGGTCTCAGGAAGAGCAAGCTCTTGGGTAACTTGAAACTTGGGTAAATAGAATGGAATAGAATGTATTGGAATGAAAAATAGAAGAGAATAATGGAATGGAATAGAATAGAATAGAATAGAATAGAATAGAATAGAATAGAACAGAACAGAACAGAACAGAACAGAACAGAATAGAATTCTTTATTGGCCATGTGTGATTGGACACACAAGGAATTTGTCTTTAATGCAAATGCTCTCAGTGTACATAAAAACTATAAGTGATAAATCATGATCGTAGTCATAAACATACATTCATCATAAATCATAAGGTACAACCCTCATTGTATCTTATGTAGTCATTGGATACTAAATAAGCAATCAACATAAATCATACTAGGAAACTAAATAAAACAATAAAAATCATAGAGATACAAGCAACAAAATTATAGTCATAAGTAGAAAAGGAGATAGGTAATAGGAAAGATGAGAAAAATGATAGTAATACTGCCTTTTTAGATAGTTTGACAGTGTTGTGAGAATTAGCAGAGTAATGGCATGGGGGAAAATGTCCTTGTGTCTAGTTGTTCTAGTGTCCAATGCCTTATAGCATTGTTTTGAGGGTAGAAGTTGAAACAATTATATTTATTATATATAATAAATTGTTTATTTATAAAGGAATTATAAATGAATTGTTTATAAATTATAAACAATTTATCAATTATAAACAATTTATTATATATAACCAGAAGACATTTATCTCCCTTGGGGCAGAATCCATTGAAGAAGACTGAGGTCTGGACTTTTGTAATACCACTAATGCCACAAACACATATACTGTATATATGGGTATAGGTGGGAATATATACATACGTGTCAGCTTTAAAATTCAGCTGTCACATTTCATGGAAGGGGTGTGTGTGGAGAAGTTGAAAAGTTCTAGGTTATGCTGTATGTCATATTAACAAATTCCAAGTGCAGCTCATTGGTTCTCATGATTTATGAATTGTAGAAGTGTGAGGAGGACAGGGAGGGGAGAAGGAAGATTCTGTGTAATGTGGGAAAATAATTTCACTTTGGGAAATTACCTTTGACATGCCAGATCTGTTTCTAAATAAATCAATTGGAGAGAATGGATGAACTCATTAAAGAAAGGATAGGAAGATACAAAAAAAGCTTTAACCGAAGCTGCAAAAAATTATAAAAAACAGGTGGATAAACATAGATCCCTTCAACCGCCTTTTTAAGATAGGGGACAAAGTATTTTTGTTGATCAAGTATCTTAGGTTGAAACTGCCCAGTAAGAAGCTGGGTCCAAAATTCTTGGGTCCGTTCCCAATTTCAAAGATAATCAATCCAGTCACTGTCCAATTAAGTCTTCCTCAAATATTGGAGAAAATTCATCCAATATTCCATTGTAGTTCCATTGTACTAAAACCAGCTACTACATCAATGATAAGACCACTGCCAATCGCTCCCCCTAAACCGTTAATGGTACAGAGGGAAACACATTATGAAATCCAAAAATTTCTTAATTCTAGATTACACCTTGACCAACTGCAATATTTGATCTTATGGAAAGGATACCCTCTTTCAGATGCCAGTTGGGTAAAAAGCTGGGATGTTCATGCTGATCAATTGGTTAACCAATTCCATGATGATTTTCCCCACAAGCCGAAGGGTCCTCATGGAGGGGGGAGAGGGGGTTAAGGATAACGTGTTAACCTCTGTATCTGATTTTTTCCTTTTAGGAGGAGGAGTTTTCAAGGGGGGATGCCTGTCAGCTTTAAAATTCAGCTGTCACATTTTTTTTTTAATTGGTTTTGAAAACAAACATAAACAAACAAAACAAAAAAACTTCAGGCCATCTTCCACATATGTACATACAGTGTGCTGGTTGATTTACAAATTGTTTTGTGCTTCCATTTTATAGTCCAATTACAATTACATTGTATATGATCTCGTATTTTCAATCCAAAATTAAATATATTAATATCATTATTAATCATTTGACTATACTTTTATTCATTCATGCTTTAGGAAATAATCATATTTTAGTTAATTTGTTTTGTGACCATTCATATTATCATCTGAAATCTATCCAAAAATCATTTTGTAGATATAATAAGGAAAGAATATATCTTTATATATTTAGTATTTTCAAAAAGTCTACATATTTCATTACTATATTTTATTGTCTAACCATTGATAGAATAGGTCCCAAATTTTAAAAAATTGTTTATCATCTTGTTCTCTAATTTTAAATGTCAATCTACTCATTTCAGCACATTCCAATATTTTCTTAATGATTTCCTCCTGTGACGATATTTTTCATTTTTCCAGTTTTTAGCAAATACAATCCTAGCCGCTGTTAAAATATTTACAATCAGGTATTTCAAGTCTTGACTATATATTTCAGGAATAATTCCCAATAAAAATACCTCTGATTTCAAATCTATATGTTTCTTTTGTCATTTTTTCCAACCATGTGTGGATTTTAGTCCAGTATTTTTTAGTGTCCGCACAAGTTCACCACATATGGTAATATGAGCCAGGTATCTGATGACATTTCCAACATTTTTTGGATTTTTTCTTGAACATTCTTGCGATTCTTGTCGGCGGAAAATGCCACCTGTAAAACATCTTAAACAAATTTTCTTCATATGCTGTTGATGTTGTCATTTTATAATTTTGAGACCACAATTTTTGCCATTTCTCTAGGTCAATCCCATATCCATATCCTATATCCCATATCCACAAGTTTGTTTAACTTGTTCTTCTAGTTTAATTTCTAACAAATATACATACAATTTTTTAATCACCTTTTCATCAGTATCTGTCAAAATCTTATCTAAGTCAGTCAGTTTATCATAGAAACCTGTTTTGGAATCTTTATCATACCTTGAATGTATTTGCACATATGAAAACCAATTCATCTTTATACCTTGTTCCTCTAGTTTTTGTACAGGTTTAAGTTCACCCTTTTCATTCAATATTTCACCATATCTGTTTGTTCCTTTTTGTATATTATAGGATAAGAAAATGCTTCAATAGTCGATAACCAGACTGGAATTTTCAAAAAACATTGTTTTTTAATTTTCTCCCAGTTTTATCACAGAGACTCCCATATATAATATCTTCTAAAATACCCCTGTATTTTAGTTCCTTTATACCATAAAAAAGCATGCCACCCCAATCATGTCCTTCTTTGTGTCAACAATCTAGTATTTCTTAATGTTGTCCATTCCTTAACCCACATCAATTTTTTAGCTTGATAGTACAACTCCCAATTAGGCAAACCAAATCTTCCTCTTATTCTAGCATCTTGCAAAAGTTTTAACTTTATTCTCACCTTCTTACCTTGCCATATATATTTCAACACGATTTTATTTAAATCTTCAAAATAATCTTTTCCAAGCCTAATTGGAATTGTTTGAAACAAATATAAAATTCTGGGTAATATATTCATCTTGATTGTTGATATTCTCCAATGAATGACAGTTGTAAATTTTCCCATTTCGCCAAATCTAGCGCTATCTCCTGTTCAAGTTTGATATAATTATTCTCTTTTAATGTACTACATCTTGCTGTCAAGTATTTCCCCAAGTGCTTGATCTTGTTCGTGACCTGAATTTTCAATAGATCTGCCAGATCTTCCTTTTGTCTTGATAGCATATTCTTTGTCAAGATCTTTGTCTTATCTTTATTTATTTTCAAACCAGCCACCTTTCCATATGTCTCTATCTTTTCTATCAATTTTGATGCTGTTTCTAGTGGTTCTTCTAAGATAAAAAACCAGGTCATCTGCGAATGCTTGCAACTTAAATTCTTCCTTTTTAATTTTTGTCCCTTTTATATTCTTTTTATCTCTAATATTTCTAATTAGCACTTCCAAAGTTAACACAAACAACAAAGGTGACAGTGGGCACCCTTGTCTTGTTCCTTTTCTTTTATCAATAAAGTCTGTCAGTTCTCCCTCTATCATTACCTTTGCCATTTGCTAATGATAATATAGCTTCTTGTTTTGTTCGGAAAACACACGAGGTAGACCGGGTTCCAACAACAAATACTTTTATTATAACTAGTCAGTAAAACGGAACGCCGGCTGAAGCCGGGGCCAGCCTTTTATACAGGCTGGCTTGCCTGCTTGCAGCCAATGGCAGTTATTTGGATTTGCCGCCTTTTTGGCAGCTCTTTGGATTGGTTCCTAGTGAACCAATCCAGTGTTCCCCTCATTAGCCAATCAGGTTTGCAGATTTGGAGTCACCCACTTTACATATAGAACACCCCTCCCCCCTTAGTTCAGTCCTACGTGGTGACGTAGTCTCGCAGGTAGGCGGGGCTTTTCCGGACTCGACTTGACCTGCGCGGTTCATTCTCAGTGAAGACTTCGACCGGTTCGGATGGGGCTGCTGTCTCGTCCGTCCTTCTCCCTGGAACCGTCTGGAAGGGTGAGTCAGCCATTTTACCGCCGCCTGAGTTTCTTAGGCCGGCGGTTTTGCCGCTCCCTCCCGTTTCCTCGGGGCAGGTCGAGCTGGCTTGGCTGGCCCCTTCCGATGGTCTCTTTCCGCGAGTCTCTTCAAACGGTGAGTCTTTTGTTGGCTCTTTTTGTTCGTATTGAATGTTAGGTTTAGTTTTAAACAGTTCTTTATTTGTTTCTCGCCTTTCCCCCCCCACCGTGGTTTGCATTTCGCCGGTTTTTTTTGTGAATGTTTGTAAGACTGTGGTTCTTTCTATAATTCGAGATCGAAGCTGGTCTATGTGCCGCTTCCATTCCCTGCCATCGTCTAATTTTACTCGGTAGGATTTGGGGCCTGTAATTTGGATAATTTGCCCTGGTAGCCATACCGGGTCCCCGGTGAAGTTTTTGGCGTATACCAAATCGTCTGTTTCGAATTGTCTGAACCGTGTAGAGGAGTCAGGGGGGTTTTCTGGGGTAAAATTTGGGTGTAACCTATCCAGGTGAGATCTTAATTTTCGCCCCATGAGTAATTCTGCTGGTGATTTATTTGTTATAGTACTGGGCGTTATGTGCTGGAGTGTGAGCAAACGGTTTACTTTTTGTTGGATGTCTCCAGCGTCCATTCGTTCCAACCCTTCTTTGGTAAACCGGACCATTCTCTCAGCCCTGCCGTTTGCAGCCGGATGAGCCGGCGCGGTTAGTGCATGTCTTATACCTAGGGAGGCTAGGTATTGCTCAAATGGTATGCTGGTTAGCTGTGGCCCGTTATCTGAGATGAGAATGTCCGGTATGCCATGGGTGGCGAACAGGCTGTCTAGTTTCTTTATTACAGCTTCTGTTGTCGTTGATGGCATAATTTTTACTTCAAGCCAATTGGAATAGGCATCAACAACAATCAGAAAGGTATGCTCCTTGGTAGGCCCCGCGAAGTCAATGTGTATTCTTGACCACGGTCCTCGAGGGGTTTCCCAGTCCTTAACGGGTGCCTTTGGTGGGGATGGTCTAATTGCCTGGCATTTGTGGCATGAGCTTACCCAATACTCTATGTCCTTATCAATACCCGGCCACCACACATAACTTCTGGCAAGGCTTTTCATCTTAACCATTCCCGGGTGCCCTTCATGTAACAGCTTAAGTACCCTGGGCTGTAATTTGGCAGGGATTACTACCCGATCACCCCACAACAAACACCCCTTTTGGATAGAAAGTTCAGTCTGTCTGGACCGGAAAGGTTTAAAGTTTTCAGTTTTTTGATTCTCCGGCCAGCCTTTACCTACCCAGCTAAGAACGCGGGCAGTCAATGAGTCTTTCACGGTGGCTCTGGCGACATCATACGCTGATATGGGTAGATCGGGGCAAGTCTCGATTTGTAGCGTTGTCATCGCTGGTGCCGGGTCTGCGTCGGTTGCTGGTAAGGGCACTCTGCTCAAAGCGTCCGCATGGGAAATTTGTTTCCCTGGCCGGTGTGTCAGAGTGTAGGAATAAGCTGCCAGGAACTCTGACCATCTCGTCATTCTTGGGGACAGTATATTAGGTGTTGGCTTGTTTCCCGCCAAAATCCCCATTAACGGTTTGTGATCCGTTATGATTCGAAAGGTCCTCCCATATAAATATTCGTGGAATCGTTTTACTCCAGCGACAATTGCTAGAGCTTCCCTGTCCAATTGGCTATAATTCCGCTCGGTTTTTGATAGAGTCCTAGAATAATATGCGACGGGTGCTTCTCTGCCATCCGGTAGTTGGTGGCTCAGGATGGCACCTACTCCATATGGTGAAGCATCGCAGGTCACTGTTAATGGCAGAGTGTCGCTAAATTGGATGAGAACGTTTGTTGATGTTAGCAATCTTTTAATATTTTGGAAGGCTTTTTTTTCTTTGTAACCCCAAGTCCAAGTTGCCTTTTTGTCTAGCAGACGGTGTAACGGTTCTGCTATAGTGGCTTTGTTTGGCAGGAACAGGTTATAAAAATTAATTAATCCTAAGAACGCTTGTAGTTCTGTTTTATTTCTTGGTTCAGGAGCGTCATTTATCGCCTTAACTTTTTTATCTGTGGGGTAGATACCCTCTCCGTCTATTGAGTAGCCCAGGAATTCGACGCTGTTCTTAACTAAACAGCACTTTTCTCTTTTAACCTTGAGGCCAGATTCCCTAAATTTAGTCAGAACCTTTTTCAGTCTGTTCCTTAATTGTGTTTCATCTCTGGCCGAGATTAGGACGTCGTCGAAATAGGGAACGACTCCTTGTATGCCATTTAGAAGG
The DNA here is from genome assembly GCA_015471245.1 of Laticauda colubrina. Taxonomy (NCBI): domain Eukaryota; kingdom Metazoa; phylum Chordata; class Lepidosauria; order Squamata; family Elapidae; genus Laticauda; species Laticauda colubrina. The sequence goes on from BLBF01000068.1 coordinate 10,696,401, forward strand.
CGTTCCATCAGACTCTGGAAGACGCCAGGGGCTACGCTTACTCCAAATTGGAGCCGGTGGCATTTGAATGCGCCCTTATGGGTGACTATAGTCTGCGCTTCTGCTGTTTCTGGGTCCACTGGGAGTTGTTGATAGGCTTGTGCCAAGTCGAGTTTGGCGAAAACTTTGCCATTTCCCAGGGAATGAAGCAAATGCTGGACTACTGGCACCGGGTATGCGCTTGGTTGTAATGCGTGGTTCAGGGTAGCCTTATAGTCACCACAGATTCTGATGGACCCGTCAGGTTTAATGGGTGTGACGATAGGCGTTTCCCACTTGGCATGGTCCACAGGTTCTAACACCCCTTGGGCTACTAATTTGTCCAGCTGTTCCTCTATTTTTGCCTTTAGTGCAAAAGGAACTCGCCTGGCTTTTATTCTTCGTGGGGCTATTTGGGGGTTTAAATTGAAAGAAATGGGGTTTCCCCGGTACTTGCCCAGTGAGCCGTCAAAAACGTCCTGGAATTCTCCGATGAGGTCGTCTTCCCAGCCGGTTGTAGTCACTCGATCGACCCCGGTCATCCCGATGCCCAATGGCGCGAACCACTCGATGCCCAGGAGGCTTGGTCTGTCTTGGTTGACTATGGTCAGTGGAAGCACCTTGATGTGATTCTTGTAGGCGACTCGGAAATGTCCCATGCCAATCACAGGGATTTGGTTTCCCTGATAGTCCTTGAGGGTTAGGTGCTGCTTCTTCAAGTCTTTGGGTTTGATACCTGGGACTAACTGTTTAATTGTGTCCCACGATACCATGGAGAGGAAGGACCCCGAGTCCACTTCCATCTTGCAGTGTTTTCCCTCGATTTCCACGATGATTTTAATTTTTCTCCCACTTTCCGTCTGGGAGCTCTGAATAATGACAGTTTGGTGTGTATTGGCTCGCTTCTCTTGTTGCCATTTTCTTTCGGCTCGTTTAGGCTCGGCTCGTGTTGGGGAATTTCTGCGTCTCGTCGGGCTGTAGAATTTTTTGTTTCTGCAGACCTTCTCGATGTGCCCTCGTTTTTTGCAATGTCGGCAGATGGCATCGAGAAATCTGCATTCGGCTCGTGGATGGTTTCCTCCGCAGCCAGCGCATTCCCGCCAATTTCTCCTTTCGCGCTCTTTTTTGTTTGTGAGCAAACGGTGGACCTCGTCGTCCTCTTCGCTCGATTCATTTGTTTCGCCCGACTCTTCATAGTGGGTCGTGGTGGCAGGATGCTTTCTATCTTTGGCTGGTGTTTCATCGCTGTGTGTGTTCATCTTTTTAAGGGCCACTGCAGATTTTTTCGCGGCTTCAGCGGCTGTAGCTTCCGCGATGGCTTCGGTAACGGTGATGTTGGGCTTGTTGAGCATTTTACTCTGTGCGGTCGAGTCTCTCAGGCCCAACACCACGCGATCTCTCATTGCCTCGTCTATGTTTAAGAATTCACACTCACCCCCTATTTGTCTGATGGCAGCGATGAAATCGGCGACGGTTTCTCCCTCTCTCTGGTCTCTTCGGTAAAATTCGTGTCGCTTTATTAAGTTAGACACCATCGGAGCGTAGTGTGCTTTGAGGAGTCTCTGCAATTCTGTCCACGTTAATTGTTTAACGTCCCGGGGCTTCGCGAGGGCTTTTGCCATTTTAAACACTGTTGGTCCGCAGTGCGTCAGGAACACGGCTCTCTTGCGTTGCTCGGAAATGCCTTCCATTTCATTGCTCTCCAAGTACATTTGGAAGCGATCAGCATAGGAATCCCAATCCTCTTCGTTGGGATTGAAGGGTGCGGGCGGTGCGTTGTTTCCAGACATCTTATCACCGCGTGCAGGTCTCTCTGTTCAGGACGATCCCACCTTCGTCGCCAGTGTTTTGTTCGGAAAACACACGAGGTAGACCGGGTTCCAACAACAAATACTTTTATTATAACTAGTCAGTAAAACGGAACGCCGGCTGAAGCCGGGGCCAGCCTTTTATACAGGCTGGCTTGCCTGCTTGCAGCCAATGGCAGTTATTTGGATTTGCCGCCTTTTTGGCAGCTCTTTGGATTGGTTCCTAGTGAACCAATCCAGTGTTCCCCTCATTAGCCAATCAGATTTGTAGATTTGGAGTCATCCACTTTACATACAGAACACTTCTATTGCTTGAATATTTTTTTTAGAAAAGCCCATCTGTTCCAGCAGTAATAACATGAATCGCCAATTCACATTATCAAATGCCTTCTGTGCATCTAGAAATATCAAAGCCATTTGGTTTTCAGGATGTGCCTCGTAGTATTCCAAAGTGTCCATGATTACTCTCTTATTGTCTTTAATTTGTCTCTTTGGCAGAAATCCATTTTGATCAGGATGGATAAAATTATTGAAGTATTTTTTAAGTCTTTCTGCCAATATTGAAGCAAAAATTTTATTATCTGCATTCAGTAAAGAAATAGGTCTATAGTTCTTAATTTGTAATGGATCGGCTTTCTCTTTTGGAACAAGTGTAATATAAGCATCTAACCATGTTTTAGGTATCCTCTTCTTTAACATAACTTCATTCATAACTTCTAACAATGGAAGAGTCAATGATTCTTATAATGTTTTGTAAAATTCTGCCGGAATTCCATCTGGGCCTGGTGCCTTTCCATTATTTTGCTTCTTGAGTGCTTCAGTTAACTCCATCATCGTTATATTGTTTTCTCACATTGTTTCAATCTCTTTAGGTATCTGGGGTAGATTAGCATTCTGTAGATACTGTTTAACTCTTTCCTCATCAATCTTTTCTTGTGTATATAATTTGTCATAATAGTCTCAGATGATTTCTTTCTTCTCTTTACTCCTGTAGCAAATTTGACCTTGATCATCTACTAATTGCAATGTTTTCCTTGATTCTTTCTCCTTTCTCAATTTATATGCTGACCATCTACCTGGTTTATTTGCATCTTCAAAATATTTCTGTTTAGCACCTCTAATTTTTTGTGCTAGCTCTTCTTTTTCAATTAGACCCATTTTATGTTTGGTTATATCCATTTTTAACTTGATATCCTTTTTCTGTGGCATTTTCTGTAACTCTTTTTCAAATCCTTTATATTCATCCTCTAATGCCTTAGAGGCTAATCTTTTTGTGGTATTTCTTTTCCTTGTGTAGTCTATTGTCAAGCCTCTGGCATATGCCTTCATTGTATCCCATACATTCTGAATTGATGTATTTTCTTTTTTGTTTTCTCTCTTAAAAAAAAGGCAATTCTTTCTCCATCCACTGTGTGAAGTCTTTTTCCTTTAAAATAGCATTATTTAACGTCCATATAAATCTTCTTCCTTGTCAGTGGATTATGATCTGCTCAAGTAGTTGTTTCAATATTTGTTTCTTGAATATTAGTTAACAATTCTGTTGACAATCATGTCATATCTATTCTGGACCATGATAAATGTCTGTTTGAGTAAAAAGTGTATTGTTTAGTTTTAGCATTTCTTTCTCTCCGTGTATCTTTTAAGCTTATTTCATCTACTATTTTAAAGAAAGATTTAGGGAGAGTCTTTCTGTTTTGCTTTATTGTTTGCTGTGCTGTATAGTCCAGTTTGATGTCTACAATTCCATTAAAATCTCCCATCATAACTATATTAGAATAATCCAGTTCAATTATTTTCATATGTAATTTTTTATAAAATTCTTCTTGTTTGTCATTTGGGGCATTGATTGCAATCAGGAGTGTTTTCATATTATTATCCATTATTTCCAACATTAGTATTCTTCCGTCGTTATCAGTATAAATCAATTTTGTTGGAATGGTCTCTTTAATATATAAAACCATTCCTCTTTTCTTGCATTGTATCAAAGAAGTAAATATTGAAGAGTTTTGGCTGTCTCAGCAATTGTTCATGTTGCTTTTTAATGTGAGAATATGGTCTACTTATTGTAGACAAATTATATCAAATTTTAATTTATCTAATTTAGAAAAATTTTCCTTTTAACAGCTGAATTAAGTCCATTTATGTTGATTGTAATCAATTTTTTCTCCTCCATGATTATATTTTATAATTCAGTTTGGCAGTTCTCGTGGATCTTGGTTCATGTTGTTCTTTGGCTTCTTCCTTTCCACCTACTGCACCTTCTTCTTCTTCAGTCGTCATTTGGCAGTCCTCTTGGAATTCAATTAGTGAAATTTCTTTTTCTGCTTCTTCCTCTTTCCCTCTGAAAAATTTTGTGTAAAATGATTCAGCTTTCTCAGTTGAGTTGATTCTGTATCTCTGTTCTTGTCATGTGAACATTAAACCTTCTGGAATCAGCCATCTATAATTCACCTCATTTTTAAGTAGCAATATGGTCAGGAATCGGTATTCTCTTCTCATGTGTCTCACTCTTCTGGGTACTTGTTTCACGACCACAATCTCCTTATCTTTATATTTCAATGTTTTCTCTCTTGCCACTTGCAATATTTGCCTTTTAATGGCTTTTTTGTAAATCTGATATGAACTTCTCTTGGTAAACTATTTCTCATCGCATATCTTGTGAAGACTCAATAGACCTCATCTATTCCATCTTCTCTTCAGTTATTTCCAAAGCTTCAGCCAATATTTCTATCACTATCTCAGCTAGATTTTGTCCTTTTTCTTCCTCTATGTTTTGGAATCTAAGATAAAATTCTGATCTGTCCATCTCCCATCTCAGCATACCACTTTTATCTTGTTCAACCACAGTTAATCTGTTATCAATGTCTCCAATCTTCTTGTCTCTTTGTTTATCTTCTTCAATTTTTAGTAGTCTGTCATCATACTTCATCATTTGTTGGGTGTTCTCCACTTTTTTATCAGTTTTCCCTGTTCTTTGTTCAATGTTCTCTGTTCTTTGTTCGAAGTTCTCTATTCTCTTTTCAATATTGTCTGATATTGTTTGAATGTTTTGAATTCCTTGCATAATCATCTGCAGGGTCACTTTTTCTTGTTCTTTTTCTTGCCTTAGTAGTGTTTGTATTGACCGTTGTCCTCCAGATGGTGGAGAGGAAGAAATTGAAGAACCAGGAGCTGTTAATTTCCTACTCATTTTGAGCAATTCAAAATCTTCAGGTTCTTCTAGACATTAATTGTGAAATAACCAATTGCAATTCCAAATAAAAATAGTAGGGAAAAAGAAGCCAAATAGAAATAATAATTAAAAAAAGAAAAAAAATGTCTTCAGGTTCTTGTATACCTTAATCCAATCGATTGGTTAGATAACAGTGAAAATTCAAAAATGAAGGAAAAGACCATAAACACATACAAAAGAGAAAAAGCCATAAAATCCTAAAGAAAATGGAAAAGTGAGGAATAAAAAGCTTTAAAAAAAGGAAAAATTCTTCAGATTCTTCAACACCTTAATCCAATTAAGAGGTCTCAAATATAAAAGGCTGCATAAGAGAAAAAGAAAAAAAAAAGGCCAGGAAGATAAAAAAGAAAAAGAAAAAACCAATATGGGAGGTAGATGGAAAGACAAAAATACCAGCAAGGCAGAAAGAGAAAAAGAAAAAAAAGGCTACTCCCTTAAAAAGAAAAGGGAGGGAATCATTAATATTAAAACTTTTCTTCTAAAATAAAAAGCAAGCGTAAAAATTTAGCTTCCAAAGACAAGCAAAACAAAAACAAAACAAAAAAAACCCACAACACAAAGACAAGTTCCAAAGAGCTAAAAATCCAAATAGCTATTTCAAAAAGTAAAGTGTTGAGGGGTAGCACAGCTTAGAAAAAAATCAAAAGAACACACTGCACTTTGTTTGGTTATCCAAGGCTCTTATTATAACTCTCTTTTCCAGAAACTTATCACCTTTTCTTTTCCTATAAACTTCAACACCAGACTCCAACTGTTGATAGAAACCCAGAAGAGCACCTGCAATAATACTCTCCGATGCTCTTCCCTCTATCTTATCAAATAGCAATGTCCTTGAAAAAAACTAGTTTTTTTCAGTTCTTTCTTTCTCAGCTTTGTCTGGTCATGAGATAAATAGAATATTTCCAAGCCTCCAGTTGGCAGTGTTACAAAGTTTCTTTGCTTTCACTTTTCCCCTCCTTTTCCAAGCAAAATATAATAAGGATTAATAAAAAAAGGATATTTTAAAAAAGAAATAACTAAAAGGGAGTCTCTAGCCTAAAATGTTGCAAAATCAAGAAGGAGAAAAAAAAATAGATGAAAAAAAAAAAACCAGTCCAGTTTCAAAATATAAAGCCCATGTCACACTGGCCAACGGATGCAAAAAGGACACAGCAGACGAACAAAATGTTCCATCCGTTGTTATCAGCTCTCAAAAGGGGCAAAAATTTGCATAACCGGAGCGGATAACACAGACGCGGGGAGGACGCAGGGCAGATGCAAAGCGGATGCAGAACGGAAGCCCAGCAGATGAGACCGGATGGCGCAACCGCTAGGCTTCCGGGGGGCCTCAGCAAAGCGGACGTGGAACAGATACAGCGGATGCAGAGCGGACGCCGAACGGATGAAGCGGATGCACAGCGGAAGCCTAGCAGATGCACAGCGGAAGCCTAATGGATGCCTGGCATTAATTGCGCATGCGGGGAGGATGCATTGCGTCAGCCCCGTGGATATAACGGAAGCAGCTCGGAAGCAGGTCGCCATTCAGAGGAAAGACCTGCTGCCAGACACATCGACTGCCTTGCCTGCCCTGCCTGTATGTCTGCCTGCCTGCCTTCCTGCCAGCCTTGGTGCCTGCCTCCCTGCCAGCCTCCCTGCCAGCCTTCCTGCCAGCCTTGGTTCCTGCCAGCCTCCTTGCCAGCCAGCAACCCCACAACCATGCGGAAGCACAGCAAGCCTCAGCCAACTGCTGCCAACCCTGGCAAGAGGGACAGGGCTACCATCCCGCCTCCTGGCCCTCACTCTGCTTCTGCTGGGGCTTCTGCAGCACGGGCTCGCTCTTCTGGGGCTGGGGCTTCTGCTGCTTCTGCTTCTGGAGGAGCTGATGACAAGCACTCCAGCACCAGCCACCTCCACAGCACCTGCACCCTTCACTCCTGGGACTGAGCGACCAAGAGGAGTGCCAGAGACTCATTTTTGTCTTATAGCTTGTTGTTAATAAAGTCTAGTTTTGATTCACACACTTGCTTCATTTCTTTTTTTTAATAAAGTCTTGCTGGAAACTTTTAGAAATGGTTTAAGCCTTTGCATGCTTGTGGGATGGGTTAAGATAGCTGTGGGATGGGTTGAGATAGCTGTGGGATGGGTAGGGATACCTTTGGTATGGGTAATAGTTGTGGGATAGATAAACCTCCAGTGCAAGCATAGTGGGACTGTATAGTCCAGCCTCCCAGGTGCCACACCTACGGACCTTTATTATCAATAATACTGTAATAATTATCCACACATGTCAACATAAACACAACTCTTTATTAAACGCCCTGTTCATTGTAGGCCAATCAAACATACATGGCCCAATCTCATCCGTGTGATGAGACAGGCTGAAGGAAGCATCCATTAAGCATCTACCATCCTGTCTTGCCACTCCACTGCTCCAGCTGGGGAGTTGCACCAGTGTTTCAGGAGGTTGCGCTGCTTCTTCGCCTCATGTGAGGCTCTGTTGGGGCCTTGCGCATCCTCAGTGTCGATCAGGTTTCGCCCTTGCCTCCATTCCCCAGGCTCCATGTCCCCATTGCCTTGTTGGAGGTCCACGAGCCTGTTCTGCAAGACTGGGTAGCGGGTGCGCATGAGATCGTGCAGGATGCAGCAAGCTTCCATGATCCTCCTCACAGTCTCTGGGCAATGCTGCATGGTGGTGAGAAGTACCTGGAACCTGTTGGCCAGGATGCCAAAGGCGTTCTCCACCACCCGTCTTGCCCTGGACAGCCTGTAGTTGAAGATCCTCTCTTCACGGGTGAGGAGTCTGGAGGTGTAGGGCTTCTTCATGAGGTAGGTTGTGAGGGAGAAGGCGTCATCCCCCACGATGAAGTAGGGCACATCTTGTGTGTCATTGGGCAGGGGTTCTGGATCTGGGAAGCCCACCATGAGGTTGCGTTCCAGATCCTCCTTGAGGTGACTGGCGTTGTATACCTGGGCATCTGAAGATGAGCCGTTGCCTGAAGCATCGATGTACATGAACTTGTAGTCAGCATCGACCATGGCGAAGAGGACGATGCTGAAGAAGCCCTTGGAGTTGAAATAAGTGGACCCTGACTTGGCTGGCGCTTTGCAGGCCACGTGCTTGGCATCTATGGCTCCAACGGTGTGGGGGAAGTTCCACCTCTGATACCACTGCTCTGCAACTTTCTTCCATCCTTCTTCAGTGGAGGGGCACTGGAGGAGCTCCTCCTTGTATTCTTCGATGATGGCCTGCACCACTTCTCTGACCACAATGCTGATGGTGTTGGATGGCACCCTCCAGCCGTACTGCATGCTCCTGTAGGAGGTCCCTGAGGCCAGGTGGCGCAGAGTGGGTGCCACCTTGAGCCCAGGTTCCAGGCTGGGCCGGAAGCTGGTGTTTGCCTTGGTCAACCTGGGTGTCAGGCGCTGCACAACTTCATCAAACATGGCTGGTGGCATCCTCATGAAGTTCTGGAATGCCCGAGTGTCTTCGCTCCCGAGCTCCACCATCAGCTTGTTGTACAGTCCATCCTCTGCTCTTCTGGCAAACCATCTTCGGATCCAGACTCTTTTTGGGTGGCTCCTTTTCTTCTCGCAGTAGAGTTCACAGAGCCTGCAGATGGCTTCGCACTGTTGCAGAATGATGGTGGCTGCCGAAAGGATTTTGTTACAATCCACGGTGGACATGACTGGATGCTGTGGAAGAGGAAGAGCCAGATGAAGGCTGCAGAGGTCTGCACCGCTGGGCTGCTGTTCTGAAAGTGAGATGCAGGCGAGTTGCTCCCCCTTTTTATAGGCAGTATAGGTTTTCCGCTAGGCATCCTCTAGGCATCCTCTAGACATCCTTAATATCCGAGATAGGTCCCCTCTGCAAATGTTTTTCCCGTTTTAACGTTTTAAACGCTTTATTTCCGTTCTGCATCCGCTAGGCATCCGTTCTGCATTCGTTCTGCGTCCGTTCCGCTTCCTCCCTGCGTCTGGGCGGATACGAGTTGCACGGATGCGGAACGGATGCCTAGCGGATATAGCGGATGTGTAGCGGATGCAGAACAGACAAACTGGATACATTTTCTGCGCAAAAGTTTTAGGCAGCCCAAAACTTTCTGAGCGGATGAAACATCAGTAAACGGATGCTGGACGGATAGAGAGGAAGCAAAACGGAGGCAGTGAGTACATCGCGTTTTTGAATGGATGGCAAGGTTTTTTTCCATTTTACATCCTCTTTGCATCCATTGGTTCAGTGTGACATGGGCTTAAGATCATGTGTAGAAAATACAGCAGTGAGAAAAAAACATTACTTTGACATTCCTGTTTAAAATCGCCGCTTAATCACTTCTGTCAAAACTTTTACAGATTCTTTCTTTTACTTAGGGTGTCCTTTCAGATGTTAGAATAAAGAAAAAGTTCTCGCCAAACTGGCACATCTCTCTTTCTGTTCTCTTTCGTTTCGGAGCTGTCCCAACTTCAGCAGCATTCATGGCTGCCTCTTTGCCGCTGGCAAAAAGAGCTTCTCCTGGATCTACCAGGGACTTTGCGGTATCCCTGGGATTGACAGGATGTGCTCTTCACTTTCACCATCTCTTTGGGATGGTTTAGATCCAATTGGACCGTCCAGGAGCAAAGATATCAGCAGTGATCTCAGATCTCCAAGTTCGCATGCCGTATTGTCGCGATGCCAGCTCCACCCAGCTGTCATTTCATGGAAAGGGGAGTGGAGGAGTTGAAAAGTTCAAGGTTATTCTGTAGGTCGTATTAAGAAATTCGAAGTTAATTGGTTCTTGTGATTGATGAAGTGTAGAAGTGGAAGGAAAGAAGGGAGGACAGAAGGTGGATTCTGTGTAACGCACAAAAATAATTTCACTTTGGTAAATTGCCTTTGACATGCCAAATCTGTTTCTAAATAAATCAATTGGAGAGTAAATGTCTCGGAGTGATTGATATCATGGATACTTTCTGGATGCCTTACACATATGTATGTACCAGTGGTGGGATTCAAAATTTTTTACGACTGGTTCTGTGGATGTGGCTTGGTGGGTGTGGCTTGGTGGGCATGGCAGGGGAAGGATACTGTAAAATCTCCAGTCAGAGGTGGCAATTGCTGGTTCTCTGAGCTAGTCAAAATTTCCACTACTGGTTCTCCTGAACTGGTCAGAACCTTCTGAATACCACCTCTGGTATGTACGTACAGTACGTACATATGTTTGTTTGTATGTATGTATGTATATGTATGTATGTATGTATGTATGTATGCATGTATATATGGTATGTATTGAATCCTGGAAAAGGGTTCCTGGATAACCTGAATAAAGATTTCCCAGTTAATAACAATAGCTACAGATATAAATATAAAATCTGTAGCTATTGTTATTAACTGGGATGTCTTTATTCAAGGTTATCCTGGAATCGCTTTGCAAGATTCAATACATTTTATTCCCTAATCTCAGAGGTGGTATTCAGCAGGTTCTGACCAGTTCTGGAGAACCAATAGTGGAAATTTTGACTAGCCCAAGAACTAGCAAATGCCACCTCTGACTGGAGATTTTACAGTATCCTTCCTCTGCCACGCCTACCAGGCTACACCCACAGAATTGGTAATAATTTTTTTTAATCCCACCACTGCCTAATCTGCATGTTCAATATTGTAGCTCAAATTTGCTTCCAAGATGCGGTATCTGCTATCCCGCATCAGATGGGCGTCTCATGATAGGGAGCGAAGGAGAGAAAAACGACAGGAGACGAAGTTTCTCGGGATGAGTGCGCCCAGAATGGCTGGGTACAAGCTCTTTTATTATGCCCATTCAAAAGGGGGGGGTCACTATCATTGTTTATTCAGAGCCTAGGTCAAGCCCAGGTCAGGCAGGATATGCAAGGCTTAGATAAGGCAAAATACCAAGTCAGACAAGATGGCACGATCTACAATTTGATCAAGACATTCCTTACAAAGCTGCATGCCAGTCGATGTAATCTCAAAGTGAATGCTTGACTCCTTGTCTCTGTACATGCCCTGTAAAAGGTCACTGAGGAGACAGAAGTTCAATGATTACACGTGAATGATACAATGTTGCAAATGCCTGAATGATACATAGTTGTATTGATACCCATTTGCAAACACATAAATGATACATAGTTACAACACCAAGATAGTTGGACTGGGATGGAGTCGGGTAGATCACATTGGTTTAATTTTTATATCCTGCAAGTCTCAATCCATTTATTCAAACTAAAGTTACTGTTATTTCAAAAACACAATGCCATTGTAAGGACATTACTAATAGAATCCCAGGGCTTCTTTTATAGATAATGTCATAATTCTTAACACACTTCCACCCCATGAGTAGCTGATGGCTTGCTTTTTCTGTTCTTTCACTGGAGACCTTGAAATGGAAATATTGCGATTTTCTTATATGGTAAGGAAGGATGTTACTCTGTCTTTTTTTCCCCTTCCACCTGGAAATTGGATGAATTGCAGGCGCCAAAACCACCTTCCATAAAAAAAGAATTGATGCATCAAAATTAGGCAAGCAAACCAGCTAAACCAACAGCGTGCTATGAAGCGCTTTGGCTGATATCACAATATAAGGAAATTACTCAGCCTGATTCTGCAAGTTTTTATTTTTAAAAAAACATAAAGTTCTATTGGTCTCCCACATCCTAACAAGAGTTTTCTCCGTAGGGTCGGGCTTGTACAGTAGAGACAGTCCATGGAGAAATTCCTTTGATTCATGCCAAGAAAAACGTGAATGCAAAGAAATATCAGTCATTTGCAGTTTTAGATTGCCAATTTTACATTAGGATTATCATCTGTCTTGCTGCTAACATCAGCATTTAAGGAAAAGAGGTCAAGGGAGCAAATACAGAAAAGGGCTTGTTTTTTTAAAACCCCACCCATCCTTTCCCCAATGGAACAATTTCCTTTGAGGGATTCCATAAGCCTCAGGGTGAGTTTCCTGACATTTCCTCCTTTATTGTTTTCTTAAACTTATCCTACAGTTGCTCATGATTATTCTGTGTCATCATCAGCTCAAAGCTTTTATTCATATATCAGCTCTTCTTGAATGAATAACCACTGCTTTGTTGGAAATATCAACACTAGAACGTCCTTTTTCTCTTTCTCCTAGAAATTTGAGAACAAGTTCCCTGGTCAACATACACATCTCAAGGCTATAGGCTAGACTGAAAACTAGGCTATTCTGAATGAGGGGGTGGGGAGAGAGAGAGAGAAAGAGAGGGGGGGAGGGGGAGGGAGAGAGAAAGATGGAGAGTCAAAGCAGGTGACCATGATTGACCTTGAAAATATAATGAGGATTAGACCTGGTTATTGTAAGTGCTCTCTGATCTTGGCTGTTCTTTGGTGCTTTCTGATCTTGGCTGTTTTCTTGCAGACATTTCTTTACCCAACCATGTCATGTCATCAGTGATGAGGTTTGCTCTCTGTTTATATACAAGTGGCTTCCCTGTCAGTCCCATACAATATTTGTCCCAATACTTATATGGGAGACAATCAGAAAATATCAAGGCTGTAGAGTAGATAAGGAAACTGGAATAAGAGAAGAACAATTCACTCTGCATTGTTGGAAAAAATATCAACAACAATGGGAATACAATTATTATGAAATGAGAATTGAGAAATCTCCTTATCTCTAAGCAGATTGACCAAAGAATAGGTAGCCATTTTTTTAAATTGTTACTATGATTTTAATAGAAACTGCAGACTTTAGATACTAGCCTGATTCATATAGCACTCTAAGTAATATTTTGCAGAGTCAGGCAGCATATAGATTTAATAAATTACTATTGTTTGGTGTGAAACTAGGAAATGGTGGCTTATTTGGTAATCGTGGTCAAAGCAATGCAGGCTTGGATAGTGTGTGAAGTTACTCACGGGATAAATTCACTTTTATTCTGTTGATTGAATGTGCATAAAATATTAAGCCTATAATGGATGATTCAAAGTGCTTACTATATTGTGTGAACCCTTTTAATTTCTTTGATGGAAAATGTTGCAAATATTCTTTAGCCATTATTTTACGGTACATCATCCTGGAAACAAAATTGTGGGGAACGCAATTACAGTAACATCTGTGTGCATCATAAAAATGGTAAAATTAATTTAGCTTGTTTTAAAATGAAACAGATTTCTTCTGGGAAAAGACAAAATTAAGCAAAATATAAATACTATATTGTTTCAGACCTGGAAAATTATTCTCATAAATTTGCAGATATAGCAATGTTTCTATTAAATGGTAAGCACATCCTCATTTCCACAAAGGCAATTCTGGAGTTTTAATTTCTGAAAACAAAATTGTGGGGAATACAACATTTACAGCAAAATCCGTATGTATATATAAAATATGGTATAATTGGTTTAGCTGTTTTAAAATGAAACAGATTTCTTCTGTCTCTTTCTCTTTTTTTCTGTACAGGGAGCACACCATTGGTTTAACTTTTTTTTGTAATGTTATAAATCTTGATACCTGCATTATTTCAATACAGATATCGATGTGGTAATATTGAAAATATTTTTTTTTCTGTTTCTTCTGGTGAAAGGTAAAACTGGGCAAAATGCAAACATCATTTCAGAACTGCGGAAATTATTCATATGAATTTGCATATAAAGCACAGCAACTTTTAAATTAAACTGTATATACATCCTTATTTCGCAAAGGCATCTGCCCAATTTTTCTACATTAAATTATAAAAATAAGTGTGGCAATTGGAGGAAAAGAGGAAGGTTATGATTCAGCAAGAACACAAAATGAAAGAACCTTTAGCTTGAGAAATTTCCTGACCAAACCAGCTATAAATTGCAATTTCTACTTATTCAGTATTTGGGAAGTGATCATATCCACATTGCTTTCATTAATGTGTTACTGTGACTTTTCTATGAGACAGTATCCGTGTTCCAGAAATTCCCAGATGCATTGTATTCTTTCAACTTAAATACGTATGCAGTATTTTTATAAACTTTTTTTTTTTTTAAAAAGAAGACATTTGTTTCCGCCAGTTCATACTTTCCCAATCTTTTTTCATTGACCAATATCCATGATTTGAATTACCCGGTAGAAGCCTGCAAAAGGAAATTAAGACTCCCTTCAAAAAATTAGCATCCTAATCATACTTCTTTCAAGGGATTTTTTTTTTTTTGATCCATTGTATTGACACTTAAAGTTCAGAAACTGAATGCAGGTTTATAGGGGTTTTGATAACATGAAATGTCTAGCTTTAAATGCATTTTTTCTTAGGGTGCCTTCAGATATGGAATGTTTTATGTCATTCTATTTTCTTACAGAATTTGATCAAAGGTACAGATGATAACATCTGTGTTTATCTTGGATTCTTCCACTTCTTTTGCCTCTATCTTGCTACTATTTAATGCATCCTGCTCCATTAAACTGTGCCATCTGTTGGGAACAGAAAACAAATTTTCTCTGTTGCTGGACCGGGAATGGGACAAGTCATCATGGCCAACTCGCTGCAGGACAATTTAATGATTCTATTTAATTCTTTAAAATAAATAAAAAATATTTTAATTTTTGCCATTCACATTTCATTTTGTCCCTCCTTTTGCATCCTTTCTTTAATGATTCTATTCCACCATTTCTTTGATATTAGAGCAACTCTTTTCCAGCAGTGAGTTGTCCTATGGCGAGATGGCCATGGCAAGTTGTCTTGAAGCAAATTGGCCATGGCAAGTTGGCCATGGTGAAATGTCATAGACCATGCTGGACCTGCCTCCCAGTAGAGCACCTATCCCAGTTATGTCAGAACAGACATTTAAAACATGGCTTCCTCCTCTAGCATTGGGTTAGATGAGCGGTAGGCTGTAATGGGGCAATGGATGTTAAGATGTTTCATCGCTCACCCAACGTGCATTGTGCTTTCTCTTTAATTGCTGTTTTGGGACCTTTTTGATTGCTGTAACCCACATGGAGTCACATAGTTTCAATCAAGTGGCCATGCCAATGAATGAATGAATGATGGTGCCAGGTTATTTGACAGACATGACCCAAAGGTGATCTTTTTTGTTGTTATTATTGTTC
The DNA here is from genome assembly GCA_015471245.1 of Laticauda colubrina. Taxonomy (NCBI): domain Eukaryota; kingdom Metazoa; phylum Chordata; class Lepidosauria; order Squamata; family Elapidae; genus Laticauda; species Laticauda colubrina. The sequence continues at coordinate 10,711,475 of BLBF01000068.1, forward strand.
AAAAGGCAATGGGACTTTCTTGGTGTTATTTGAAAACATTTTACTTCTTGTCCAAGAAGTTTCTTGGATGAGAAGGAAAAGTAAAGAAAACACCAAGAAACTTCAGTTGCCTTTTGGGAGGGGGGGAATACATTTTTGAAACAACCATGACCTAGATGACTGAGAATCCCCATGGATATTTGAGGGACATCTCTCCTCATTTATGGCTAGCTGCCCCACCAGATGTAGGAGTATAGACTCCCATCTAATAGTGTTCCATTCATAGGACCCAGAAACATAATCTTTTGTGTCATAATGCCTGCTTTTTGGAATCTCATTCCTGCGATTCACACCAACCCTGGTGGGCTTTTGTAAGACCTTTAAGAGTTGTTTCTACCACTGGGCATCAGAGTTAGGATGTATGATGGGAGTCTGTGGGATTACTGTAGCTTTTACCTTGGTTACTAGTTTGTATTTATTGTACTATTGTGTTGTGATAATTTTGTAACTGTTATTAGCTGCCCAGATATACCATTCTACATTAAATAAATTGCCATGAGTATCAGAGAATATATGTCTTTCAGAACCAGCTGTTGGACAATGTTCAGAATATGTAAGATGTTCTTCTTATCTTCCCACCTTTCTCTTTTGGAGATAAGATATGCCCTTGGTTTGATTGAGCCAAGAACTTTGTTATGCTGTTCTTGCTGTGGTTCACAGATTATGTGAAGCTGCAGATGGCTCAGTGATGGTTTATTGGTTAAATGACAATTGACTAGATTCCATAGAACCTACCTGAAAAATCCCAAACCAACAATTCACGTTTGTAGGTTAGAACAGTGTGACATCAGCCTTTCCTTGCTTTTGTGGATGGAGGCTAATTTTGCTTTTATGTTACCAGCAATAGTCACCTATCAATGCTGGGAACAGAGGAAGTGACCATGCAGTCATCTGGAGCTATCCCAGTACTTTGTAGGCATGGTTTGTCCCTCCAGTTCAGGGAAGGTTTTTCAGAATTACGCAATTAACTGAGCCTCGAGGCCAAGGAAGGAAGCTTCCTTAGGACATGGTCAATTAGAAAAGCTGGAGGTTGTCTCCAAATGGGCAGATGTCAGGGTACATTTAGATCCAAGTGGGAAAAAAAAGGGAAAAGGTTTCAAATTTTGTTGACTTTTGTGTTATTATTGTTGTTTCTTCTCCAGCTTGGATCTTCATTTCCCCGTAGGTCTTTTGGCAAGGCAGGGTAAGTGTGGAGATTAAAAGAAGAGAAAAATCAAGATTTTTCTTTAACAATGTCAAAAAATGTATTTTTAAAATTCTTAATATATTTACACAGCTGCTCAGCTACTGTTCAAATACTTTCTCATGAAGCAATATCTGGTGACTGGGGGATGAGTGCCATGGAAAAAATATCTGGGTCAGAACTGGGAAACTACCAGTTTTCCAACACATCTGTATGAAGGACCATGTCACTGTCTATCAATAAAAAATAAGGGGTTCTGACCCAATAGGGGAAAGCTAGATTTGAAAGTCTCCTTTGACATTCTGGAGCAGAGGTGGTATTCAGCAGGTTCTGACCAGATCTGGAGAACCGGGAGCAGAAATTTTGAGTAGTTCAGAGAACCAGCAAATCCCACCTCTGACTGGCCCCGCCCCATCTATTCTCTGCCTCCAGAGTCCCAGCTGATTGGCTGGGTCTTCTTTGGTTGCCCTGCACAGGAGAACGGAGCTGGAAAGCAGGTTAGTGGGGTGGGGAGGGAATGGGGATTTTGCAGTATCCTTCCCCTGCCACACCACCAAGCCACACCACACCCACAGAACTGGCAGTAAAGATTTTTGAATCCTACCACTATACTAGCAATGTTCCAATGCCTTGTGGGAAATCAAATTGGTATTTTCAGTCATAATAAAACATAGTTGAACATAGCAAATGGCCAGCTGTGATGATTTGACAAAAATTGTTCCTGGCAAGAGGTATATTGAAAGTATTGTAATTTTTTTTAGCTTTTTCTTCAATCACTATCTCTTGAATACCCTTAAATATTTAGTCTTACCCATTTGAACATGAAATTGAACTACCCAAGTCCATGGGGCTGGATATCATTTTGACAAGATATCATTTAAAAAATCCCTATATTTCTCCAAATATTGGATTCCAGCTGCATCAGGCATTGCCTTTACTAATGATAAAAACTGTTGGGAGACTTGTAATGGAGAATACCTCGATTGCTTTTGACAATTTTGCGGTTGAAAGAGGAAGTGGAGATAGTGGAAATTACCCGAGTCTGGCAAGAGAGATTTACGATGAATTTGTTCCAGACTCCATAATAAATTTTCAAAACTAGATCAAATTCAGATGTTTAATGAATCATGAAAGGAAAGAGAACATGATTGTCCAGCTACAGAGGTTTGTGATTGTAGAGGATGAGGTCATCTTGAGAAGTCACAAAAAAAGTCATAGAGACAAATCTAGAGTGGAATTGCAGCTCTCACCATTTTCAGCCAAGATTGGGAATTCAGTCCCAATGCAACTGAAGAATGCCAGGCTAGAAAAGCCTTTTCAAATAAAATAATCATCTCAGGTAAGTGTAGTTGGAAAGCCTGGGGCAGTTAGAATAATACTTCTATGACGTTTCATTTTGCTGCACATCCCTTTACAGAAAACAATTACTTCTCTCCACTTTGAGGTCTACCAGAGATCGATATCCCAAAATTTCCATTTGCAAATTATGCTCATGTATCTCCTTGGTGCAGAGGCTTCCAAGTGATGGTTTCTGAAAGAAGTTTGTTTCTCTTCAGCACCAACAGTTTTTGAAAATGTTCTCTAGATGAACTCTAACAGAATAACAGAGTTGGAAGAGACCTTTGAAGTCTTCTAGTCCAACCCCCTGCTCAGGCCCTCTTTGTCACTGGACCTAACAACCATTTTAGGATTTTGATTTTTTTGTACCCTTTTTAATGCTTTATACCATCAGCCACTTTGCAAATTTGTTTGGAGAAACAATATATAAACATAAGTAAAATAAAGACACAGTGAAATCCTGTATTATTTTTTTTTAAGTAAATCTTAAGTATAATCATTAAATCCATAAAAAGAATCATATCATCCTACAGACAACAGCTCTATATTCCATTGTAAGTAGCTTATGATGTTTTATTATTTTAATGAATTTTTAAAAGGCAAGTTATTCATTATATCGACACACAAAACTGCTTTTGCTACATAGAACATTCAGAAGTACAAAACACATTTTTATCCACAGCACAATTTCACACAGAGACATGAAAGAGTCCAACAGAGACTGATGCCAGTGGTAAGAAAAGTCATTTAAATAAACAAAACACCTGTAGTTATTTCTTGGGGTGGGGTGGGGGGGGAATTGATGCAAAGCAATGTACAATTCAGAGCCAAGAATGAACACATTGTTGATCTCAATGGGAAATTTTCAAGCATTTTTTCCCCACTGAAATCAACTCAGATGATTTCACCATTTATTTCAGGAGAAGATAAGATTGCTAGTGGGTGGAGGTCAAAAATATTTCCCTCTTGCCTTCATCTAGGAAGGATCAGAAGGACAGAAGCTGGAAAAGAATGGGATCATGGCAGTGAAAATTTTGAAGAAATTTATCCGATCAAAAATCTAGGCTGGGCCAGATTGTATAATAATGGGTGGAACTAATCCATTGTACTGAGCAGAAAACAATCAACCACAAAATCATTACGGGTTTAGTAAACTCTATTCATATTAAAAATATTTACTGTGACGATTTACAGCAGGGGTGTCAAACTCAATTCATTGAGGGCCATGTCAGGACTGTGGTTGATCTTGGAGCTGCCAGCCAATGGGTGTGGCTGACTGGGTGGGCATGGCCAGCATGACACCTCTCCCCAAACTTCTGGCATGTTTCTTCTTTGCATTGGGTAGACCAGGCTGAAGCCACACTGGCTCGATGTGTCAGGATTCTGTTACTTAACCCCATTTAAACCATGAGTCTCAAAACTTCCAAAAAGGATTTATTGGGAGTTAAAAGGTCCGGCATTGCCTGAGCGTAGCTGGGTGTAGCCACATCATTCATTGTCACCCTTGACCCTGGTTTTCCCCTCACCCCCTGGGTGTATCATAATTCATATTCTCCAATGGGGCACATCCATAGCCAAAAGTCATCAATCATGCTCTCCAGTTAGAATTTTGGAGTGCCAGAAACTTCAGTCACCTAGTTACTATCTTTGAAAACATTTCTGGAATGCAATTTTGGTTTTGCAAGCTGCTGCACTGCTCCCCCCTCCCTTTCTGTTGGCAATTCTAAAAAGACCATAGAAATATTTTATGAGTTGACACGTTTCTTCGCATTGGGTAGACTGGAGCAGCCCCATGGGCCTGTTCCAATCACATTGCAGGCTGCATCCATCCTGCTGGCTTTTGAGTTTGACACCCTTGAGTTATAGTATATTAATTTGTCAGTAGCCCCAACAGGCTGCCTTAACTATTCTGCATTATTACAGTGCTTTCTTCCCTACTAAGATCCATATTGCATTAAGGATGTCCAGAAGATGTTTGAACCTAATAGCCAATATCTTGTGTGTCTATGCAATTGGTAAGCAAGAGATGCAGATGGATAATGTAAAATCACCATCAAAGACAACACCAGCCAGATCACAGAAAAACTCAGAGAAGTAGTGCAAAATCAGAAGATATGGAAAGACCTGCTCCATAGAATCACCCAGAGTCGGACGTGACTGAATGGATAACATCATCATCAATGTAATATATTTGGTCCTCCATAGTCATTGCAAAGTATCTTAATGGTATCCCAAACCTATCCACATTTGGTGTCATTTATTATCCTCCCTTCGTTTGAAAAACTAAGGTGTCAGTTTCTTCTTTCTAGCTGTCCCTCAAACAAACTCACCAAGATTAAACAAAATATGTTAGATAGCCTATATAATATCTATTATATATTATATAATCTATTATATATACTGCATATCTGCCAAACGTTTAAAAGAGGGGTGATGTGAGAAGTATAGTGCATATAAAAATGTATACAACACACCAGCAAGGGACAAAAAAGATCCATCAGTATTGTTAAACGCTGGACTAAAATGAATTCAGAACTTTGAAAAGGTTGGCTTGTAATTCTATATGTTGCTTTCTAACCAGGAAAAGAAACCAAATTATACAGTATATAGGCATTGATAACAAAAATAATGGTGGAATTCACATATAACACAAAATCGTATTTTTTACCTCAGATTTGTTGAAAAACAAACAAAATACTACACTGGCTTGGTTTGCCAATAACTTTAAACCATGTTGTTCAAACACTGTAAAAAACATTGCTTAAGGCTTAATGCTTTATACAAACTGAGCTAATTTACTAATATTAATAACACTAATTTAGGCTTTTTAAAAACTATGGTTTGAAGATGTTAGAACAAGGCAGAGTGAATCTTATAAATTAGTAAAGTAATCAGGATTCTCAATTCTCTCGATTCCTTCTGCCAATATGTAAAACAAAAAAGGGCAGAGCAGAGAAATAATTTTACTTTTAGCCACTTTAGCAACTGAAGCCATGATTAAAACAAGATACAATTTATAATCTTAAGAAAGTAAGATTTTAAATTCTGAATTGTCATAAAAAGCCCATGATGTCTTTTTGGGGGGGAACAGATACATCACACAAATAACATCACGTTAAGCTAAATACAAACAAACCATATTATGGCTTCGAGCTTCATGAAACCAGCCCAAAGGTTGGAACTACTTATTACACTCAACTTGGGTTACTGCTGAAAATAGTTTCCTGTATCTATTATGAGAGCCAGACATCAGAAGTGTTTCTTACTACCCTTGTTCACTTATTCTTTGTCTTGACATTATTATTCATATTAGTTACATTTGCAGGATATGCTGGGATGGGCAAAAATGGAGTTGATTGTAACCTGTAATTCAGGGTGTTGTGAGAAACAGGCATCACCTTAAGTCACAATGGAGTTTGTTTTGGATTTAGCATGTTATGTAAATGCAGGAATTATTTTTGTTAACTTGGGTTTCACAAGATTAGTGGAGCCAGACACTTTTTCTTGCTTGTAGTTAAGACTATTTCTGGTTGAATGTAAAAGCTGTTCCTTCAGTCTTCCAGATATACTGGATCTACAACTGCGAATCTGCTGGACTGTGTCACATCCGAGAATAGCCAAGGCACTGAACATTAAGAATACTCAGTGCACATGTCAAACTAGGCTTAGCAAACTAGGCAATTTGTAAACTCAAGCATTGGTTTGTAAACCATGACTTATGGCTCAGCAATAAGTGTGAACTCAGCCACCTGTGGCCTATTGAATAATGCATTTTTAAACCAATGGCTTAAACACATTGTGCTATCTATAAACTCAGCTGCAATCTGACATTGTGACATTCCACCAATACATTAATTGCTGATTATATGTAATGGCCTCTCTCTTAACTTGGGTACACAGACCTACAAGTCCCACCATACCTGCCAAGGATGAAGGAGGCTGTACCTCAACTCATTTGGAAGGTGCTAAATTCTGGACAATCAAGGATTCTGCAAATTAATGTGTAAAGAAAGCCACAATGACTCAGTAATTGTTCTTCCTTCACAGAAAGAAAAGAGAAGATTGGATGAACTGTACTAATGCAGCCATTCACATCTGTTCTCTAAGACCACATTCCATGTGACATGTATATCTCCTGTTCCAAAGAGGAGAGCTTACTAGATCTCAGCCTAGATCAACTGTCCTTTAAATTTGTTTTATAAATTCCATGCTATCATGTGCACTGTCCAAACAGCTTCCTTTGTTGCACTTTCCATTTCTATAGCAAACTCAAACCCAAACAGAGAGATAGACAAACAGACACAAAGAACTGATTTCATATGATACTAGTTATACAGATGGTATAAAAATGTCTACACATTCAAGTTTAGCTGGATTTAACATGGAGTCAGAAAGACCATAAACATTTTTGCCAGAAAGCACCAGATTACAGGAATGTAACCTTACATTCAAAACTGGCCCAGAATGACTATAAGATAGACAATGAAGGTATTAACACACACATGCACACTTTCCTCGAGAAAATGGGTGAGCCACGTCATCACTGGCCCAATCTCACAATTTACTATCCATTTAATGATCTCTGCCATAGAAGTCACAATTTTTCTGCAAATCCTTCTTTGCAGTCACAAGCACATCTCATTTGAATAAGGTGCCTTGCAAATTTGACACCAAACAATGATATGAACAAGTAGATTTTACAGTGTGTGGTATACATCATAATAACATAATTTCTATGCAGTACACCCACAATATATTTCTTTCATTGTCCTTAATCTTCATTAGCTCCCTTGCAATTCCAATACAGAATGCATTATATTTAGTGCCAATTTGGGGCGGGGGATGGTTGAAAGAGCTTGAAAGAGCTCAAGTTACTAAGAGTTACTAACTCAAGCCCTGTGGTGCAGTGGTTAGAATACAGTATTACAGGATAATTCTGCCCACAGCCTGGAGCTCAATTCTGACCAGCTCAAAGTTGACTCAGCCTTCCATCCTTCTAAGGTCAGTAAAATGAAGATCCAGATTGTTGGTAACAATATATAAATAATGTGTTTACATTGTAAACCATCCAGAGGGTGCTGCAAAGCACTATGGGGAGGTATATAAGCCTAAATGCTATTTCTATTGTTTTCGCAGGTACTTACATGGATGCTGTTCAGCTTCATTCGGGTATTATCCCATGTCATTGTAGTTGTGCTTTTAAAGTTGTAACAACGTTTCGGCAGAATCTCATCTGCCATCATCAGGCTTCTGTATTGTCTTCGTCTGTCTCCCAACCAATCAGGATGAAGAAAAAAACCATCCTGGCACAACAGTAGGCTAGCCTCAAATTTAAAACTAAACGGCTGTGATAGCCTGACCCACAGACAAACTCAATACAGAAGCCTGATGATGGCAGATGAGATTCTGCCGAAACGTTGCTACAACTTTAAAAGCATAACTATACCTGAACTAAGCACAACAATACCCGAACGAAGCTGAACAGCATCCATGTAAGTATTTGCGAAAACTTAACACACACACACACACACACACACACACACACACACGACTTGATTTAAAACAAACATCTTAGCATGTCACAGATCTATTCTTTTTTACTTAAACACAAAACAATGCCACTTCATTGTATGTTTTTCTATTACTGCATGTGTGTGTATGCAGTATACGTTTCTATGCTTTTCTATATATTTTTTTTAATTATTACAAAACTTTATAAATAGGTGGCAGGGAGCATAATGAAGCATAGCTAATCATGTTGAAGGTAAGGTCATATGGTACAACAGCTTTGGTTTCGGTTTTGATATTTTTTTTAATCCTATAGTTTCAATCTAGAGCAGATCCTAAGAATAGACAGGCTGTCCATTCTCTATTCTAGCCTATAAACTTTATCATCTTAGACATTCTTGATCTAAATTACAACATTTGTGATCCAGGATGGCTAGTATAGTTGTTGTTGCTTGTTACTAATTTACTGATACTCCCACGTGTTCAAGGCATCTCACACACACACAAAAAGGCATCACAAACATTCAACCTACTTTGACCCTGTTTGCAATGTGAGATGAGATCTGGTTACAACCCCACAACCATAATAATTCTCCCTTTGTGTTGTGCATAGTCAGTGCTACCATATATTCAGCACATCTACCTGCAGGAAAATTTTAGTTTAGAATTACAGTAGGTCGGTTCTTGCCACCCTTGTTAGTTAGGTTCCTTTTAAAGGGTTGGGCTGCAGTGACTAAATCCACAAGTGCATACCAAGCAATGGGGGAAGATCCTTATTGTGGATCTTACAGTGTACGTAAGTGAAGATTATGGAGACTGGACTGTGTTTATTTTAGTCCATCCCAACCCAAGACTGCTATGCATTACTCATTAAGACACCTTTGTTCCAAGTTCTAGAGAAATCTGGTGGGTTTTGAATAGTGAGTGAAGGACTGGCACACCTAATATTTGAGCAAGATAATTTTCATGGAAATGGGAAATTAGCAATGATTCACATTCTGATGTTAAGAGCTCTGGGGGGAAAATCACAAAGTGCCTCCCCATTCTTTTGCTCCCCCCCTTTTCCTTCACCCATCCAACCCTGACCCCTTCTGCCAATGGGAATGAAATACAGGTAGTCCTCAACTTACAACAGTTCATTTAGTGACCATAGTTGCAACAGTATTGAAAAAAGAGGCTTACAACCATTTTTCACAGTTACGACCTTTACATCCCTGTGATCACGTGATCAAATTTCAGATGCTTGCCAACTAGTTCAGACTTATGACAGTTGCAGCATCCCAGGATCACTTGATCCCCTTTTGCAAACTTCTGACAAGCAAAGTCAAAGAGAGAAGCCAGATTCACTTCACAACTGTGTTACTGATGTATCAACTGCAGGGATTCACTTTAACCACTGTGGCAAGAAAGGTCGTAAAATGGGGCAAAATACACTTAGCAAATGACTCACTTAACAAAAGGGGCTGCCACAGAGAGGAAGGGATCAAGCTACTCTCCAAAGCACCTGAAGGCCAGATAAGGAATAATGGATGGGAACTGATCAAGGAGAGATTAAGTCTGGAAATAAAGAGAAACTTTCTGACAGTGAGAACAATCAACTCATGGAAGAGAAGTTGCCTTCGGAAGTTGTGGGAGCTTCATCACTGGAGGCTTTCAAGAAGAGATTGGACTGCCATTTGTCAGAAATGGTGTAGGGTGTCCCGCTTGGGCGGGGGTTGGACTAGATGACCTACAAGGTCCCTTCCAACTCTGATTATCTGTTAATCTGTTAACAGAAATTTTGAGCTCAATTGTAGCCATGGGTCGAGGATCACCTGTACAAATTGAACCCTTATACGAGTCCTGACTAATACGATGCAAATTATTAGAACTTGCATGGTTAACATGGTGAAGGAGAGGAAGTTATCTCAAAGAAAAAAAATACGGAGGCTTCTTGCATAAGAGCTTCTATGATAATGTTGACACCAACAAACAAATGAACAAACAAAAACAAGAGCCCAGGCTACATCAGCAGGGTTTCCCCAGCCCTGTGCCAGAGCAGGTTATCTGGCAAGATAAATTTACTCAGAAAATGGTGGAAACATGCCCAAATCAGCAAAGTCTTCTATGTTGTAATTGCCAGTCCCTTGGGTTGGATCCCCTGGAATAGGTAGCATATCCTGTAGAAGAATGAAAAAGCAAAAGAAAATGTGATTTTGGTTTAACTTGGGGATAAAAAAAATACTCTTTTTGAAACTTCTGCAATTCAAGACCAGCACATTGTTTCGTCGCAAAAAGTCAACTGAAAAAGGAGCAGAACAATTGGCAAAGAAATGTTTCCAATATAAAAGTAAGATCAAGGGTATCTGTACCAGGAATCTTTCATCAGCTATCCAAGGCTGTCCATGAGTCAGCCATGAACTTCTGTTTTTTTTTAATTCGATGCTGCCCACTGGAGTTGGCAGCCAATAAATTTAAATACATTCACACTACATGCATGCATTTTCCACTGTGCTTATGCAGCCCATTTTCTGTCAATCTCTAGTATGTGCTAAGATACTATGCCTTCAGTTTAACCTTCACTCTTCTGAGTTTTGCAAATCTAGCGATGAATTAGTTTTAAATACATACTGGGTTATCCTACTGTTCTTGCTCCTTTAAATCTAGGGATCTCGAGAAGGAGGTGAGCAATCTTTTCCAAATCACAAAAAAGTAATACCTAAAATTCCACCCTAAACTGGCTAGGCACCTCATGTTAAGAAGGATTTGTCAGGGAATCTAAAATGGATAGGGACCAATAATAATGAAGGTTGTGGGACTGTAAGTTAAATTTAATGTATAAGGAGAGATTGAAAAAGTTAGTAAACTTAGCCTTGAGAAAAGAATGCTATGGATAGCATTTTTAAATTATCAGAACAGGTGAGAAAGAAAGATAAGAATAGTTGTTTTAAAATATAGCACTGCTACTGATAGTTGAACTTAGGAAAAACTTCTTAAAAGTAAAAGTAGTTTTACGAGAACAGGATCGAGCTAGCGGCATTTGAAATTGGGGAAATGACTTCCAAGAGGGAATGGAGCAAATTGAAATTGCTTAGTTGTATGTTGAAATCCAGTTTGTATTTGCCATGGCTAGGCAGAATTTGGTTTTGTTGTGTGGTGTAATGACATTATTTGAGACTGGGAAGAAGGGTAATTGAGTCAAACATTTTAAGAATCTTTGAGAGCCAAAGTGGCACAGTGGTTAAAGTGCAGTACTGCAGGTTACTTCTGCTGATTGCTGGCTGACTGCAGTTTGGCAGTACGAATCTCACCAGGCTCAAGGTTGACTCCGCCTTCCATCCCTCCGAGGTCAATAAAATGAGGAGCCAGATTGTTGGGGGTAAACCACTTAGAGGGCTGTAAAAGCATTGTACAGTGGTATATAAGTCTAAATGCAATTGCTATTTAAGGAGTTCTCCTGTTCTGGATGTCTCCAAGCAGAGACTAGATAGGCAGTTATTATGGATGTCTTAACATGGAATCCAATAGTGAGCAGGAGTTGGATATAAGTGTTTCTAGGATTCCTTCCCACTCAATGACTCTATGGAATCCCTAAAAGCAGTGATGGCTAACCTTTTTGTTGTTGTGTGCCAAAAGTATGCGCAACCTCCTGTGCTCCCCCGACCCCCTGTGCATGTACATGCTCTCCCCATGCTCCCCCACCCCCTGCACATGCATGCATGACTCCCCACTCCCTGTGCATGCACGCAGGTTTCCCGCATGTGCCCTGCCCCCATGTATGCACTGCAGATACCCAAAAATCAGCTGGCAGGCTGGAGGGAGATGTGTGTGTGCGTGCATGCACAATGGAACTGAGCTGGGGTGATGGCTCGTGTGCCAGCAGAGATGGCTCTGCGTGCTACTTCTGGCATGCGTGCCATAGGTTCACCATCACAGCCCTAAAGCTAGAACTATGGTGCCCAAACATTTTTGGTGGTTCTCACTTACCTGGAACACTTCTGTCTGGCTTGTTTGCTGGTGAGGATGCTGCTCGCTGTTCTGCTGGTTATGGTGCTGGCTTTGCCACTGAGACCAGACCTCTGAAGGCCGCCCTTGAAACTGTCCACTACTTTGGCTGCTCTCAGCTAAAAAAATAAAAACCTCACTGTGATGATTCTTGTTAGAAGCACCCCTTTCTGTGAAACAAAATGATAATTCTAGCATTTTGTCTGTGGGTGAATTAGCGCCAGCACTGGGAACCTTAAAATGCCTGTGGGTTGGATCGAATCTGTTAGTACAAGATATGACAGAATATCTTATCCTTCCTAAACCTTTCCTCCTTCCAAAGCCCTCATTTTGTGAACAAATCAAACAGTGATAAACAATAAGTTTCACCTTCTATGACATCATTCTATGCTTTTCTGTGCAAGGAAAAAAAGTCTCCCTTACTCTAAGCAATGAGAGATGTAGTGTTATCCAGTTTGAAGAAATAGCAAGGTCTTTACAGAATAGTGGTAAGACTCATTACTTGCCTTTTATTCTTAGGGTAGGGTTTCCCTCTCTTTTCTGTCACTTTGCACAATATTCCTGCATACTGCAAAGAAGCCCCTTCTTTAAAAGATGATCTAAATGCATACAAACAGTGTTGTGGCCTGCCAGCAGAGCCTGGGGAAGGCACTGACGAGTGCTCTGTGTCAGAGGCAGAGATGGGGCCAGGATCGTCCAATAGTTATCAGCTGCCTTCAGAGTCAGAGATGATTGGGAAAGAGGAACAGCTGGAGCCTGTTCCCCATGGCGCATGCACAGAGCTGCCAGGAGAAAGGAACAGTTTCGGAACAAGGGTCGACTTGGAAGTAAAGGCACAGGGTGAAGATCTGTTCCTGATTCCTTGCCAAGTAATTTCTGCTACAGCACTGCTCTTGGAAGCTATCAGCCTGGCAACTCTACAAGCCTGATAAGGTCTGTGGTTGTAAATCACTCTTGAAAGATTGTTTGCCAGGACTTTGCCTAAAAAAATTAGCCTAACAAAAAGAGGTCTTGTCCAGACAAGGAGTCTGCTTTGTGATTTTGTGAAGCCTGGGTCGGAACAAAAAGGTCTGTCAAGAGTCAAAAGGAGACATTTTGCCCCAACCCTCCAGAAAATGAAGAGTCTTTCCAGGATTACTCCTCAAACTGTGTTCATTCTTCCCAAAGGAGAACATTAAAATTCTTTGTAAGAATTAGGAACTTTTTATTTGTGAATGTTGTCCAAAAGGCATACTTTTTAATATTAATTATTATATTAATCATACCAACAATGGTGCAATTATCAGCATGTTTTTACGGACCTAAACATCATTTAAATGCTGATCTTTTAAAATCAAATTCTATTGGTGACTTTTGAATTAGAAGAACCAGTGTCCTGAAAAAACACACACCAGACATTAGATCCCGTGTCCGGAACAGTTGAAGCAAGTTTTATTTTCCCTTTTTCCTTGCCTTAGGCTGGAATAATTCATTGTAGAACTTTTTAAAAAGAAACAGAAAGAAAGAAAACCACAGACATTTTGGGTTGTGTACACTTTGATGTCAAATGTGTTCTCTCTTCACCTTTTGTTTCTGCCATATCCACTCACATCCAGTTCTGAATTTTCAGTCAAGTCCCCTTGGTTGGGGAAAGTGCTTCAGTTTGCTGACTTGAAAACAATTCATTTGAAATTCCTTTGAAAACAATTCCTGTTCAATTCCTTTTTTTTTTTTTTAATCTTCTGGGGTATTTTTTTTTTAATGCAAACAGGAGCAAATTTTCAGATGATAAAGAATCCACTTGATTGCAAGTGGCAAGAGAGAAAACATTGAAATACAGAGATAAGGAGATTGTGGTCTTGAAACAAGTGCCCAGAAGAGTGAGAGAGATGAGAAGAGAATACCGATTCCTGACCAAAATGCCATTTAAAAAGGAGGTGAATTATAGATGGCTGATTCCAGAAGGTTTAATATTCATACGGCAAGAACAGAGATACAGAATCGACTCAGTTGAGAAAGCTGAATCATTTTACACAGAATTTTTTAAAGAGGAGAAAGAGGCAGAAAAAGAAATTTCACTAATTGGATTCCAAGAGGACTACTAAATGACGACTGGAAAAGAAGAAGATGCGTAGGCAGAAAGGAGGAAGCTAAAAAACAATGTGAACCAAGATCTATGAGAGCTGTTAAACCTAACTACAAAATTTAACCATGGAAGAAAAAAAATTAATTACAATCAACATAAATGGACTTAATTCAGCTGTTAAAAGAAGGAAAATTTTTCATAAATTAGAGAAATTAAAATTTGATATAATATGTACAAGAAGTACATATTAAAAAGCAACATAAACAATTGCTGAGACAGCCAAAATGAGGGAAAATATTTACTTCTTTGACACAATGCAAGAAAAGAGGAGTGGTCCTATATATTAAAGATATTATCCCAATGAAATTGATATATACTGATGATGATGGAAGAATACTAATGGTGGAAATAATAGATAATAATATAAAAACACTCCTGATTGCAATTTATGCTCCGAATGACAATCAAGAAGAATTTTATAAAAAATTATACATGAAAATAATTGAACTGGACTATGCTAATATAGTTTTGATGGAAGATTTTAACAGAATTGTAGGCAATAAACTGGATTATATAGCACAGAAAACAACAAAGCAGAGCAGAAAAATCCTCCCTAAATCCTTTTTCAAAATGGTGGACGAAATAAACTTAAAAGATACATGGAGAGAAAGAAATGCTAAAACCAAACAGGACACTTTCTCTTCAAATAGACATTTATCATGGTCCAGAATAGATATGATATGGATGTCAACAGAATTGTTAACCAATATTCAAGAAGTAAAAATTGAAACAAGTACTTGGGCAGATCATAATCCACTGACAATTAAATGGAAAGGACAAGGAAGAAGATTTAGATGGACGTTAAATCATACTATTTTAAAGGAAAAAGACTACACAGTGGATGGAGAAAGAACTGGCTCTCTTCTTTAGAGAAAACAAAAAAGAAAATACATCAATTCAGAATGTATGGGATACAATGAAGGCATATGCCAGAGGCTTGACAATAGACTACACAAGGAAAAGAAATACCACAAAAAGATTAGCCTCTAAGGCATTAGAGGATGAATATAAAGGATTTGAAAAAGAGTTACAGAAAATGCCACAGAAAAAGGATATCAAGTTAAAAATGGATATAACCAAACATAAAATGGGTCTAATTGAAAAAGAAGAGCTAGCACAAAAAATTAGAGGTGCTAAACAGAAATATTTTGAAGATGCAAATAAACCAGGTAGATGGTTAGCGTATAAATTGAGAAAGGAGAAAGAATCAAGGAAAATATTGCAATTAATAGATGAACAAGGCCAAGTTTGCCATGGCAGCAAAGAGAAGAAGGAAATCATCTGAGACTATTATGAGAAATTATATACACAAGAAAAGATTGATGAGGAAAGAGTTAAACAGTATCTACAGAATGCTAATCTACCCCAGATACCTAAAGAGATTGAAACAATATTAGAAAGCAATATAACGATGATGGAGTTAACTGAAGCACTCAAGAAGCAAAATAATGGAAAGGCGCCAGGCCCAGATGGACTTCTGGCAGAATTTTACAAAACATTATAAGAATCGCTGAACCTTCCATTGTTAGAAGTTATGAATGAAGTTATGTTAAAGAAGAGGATACCTAAAACATGGTTAGATGCTTATATTACACTTGTTCCAAAAGAGGAAGCCGATCCATTACAAATTAAGAACTACAGACCTATTTCTTTACTGAATGCAGATTATAAAATTTTTGCTTCAATATTGGCAGAAAGACTTAAAAAATATTTAAACAGCTTTATTCATCCTGATCAAAATGGATTTTTGCCAAAGAGACAAATTAAAGACAATATGAGAGTAATTTTGGACACTTTGGAATACTACGAGACACATCCTGAAAAACAAATGGCCTGATATTTCTAGATGCACAGAAGGCATTTGATAATGTGACTGGTGATTCATGTTATTACTGTTGGAACAGATGGGCTTTGCTAAAAAATTTATTCAAGCAATAGAAGCTATGTTATCATAAGCAAACAGCAAAGGTAATGATAGATGGAGAACTGACGGACTCGATTGGTAAAAGAAAAAGAACAAGACAAGGATTCCCACTGTCACCCTTGTTGTTTGTGTTAACCTTGGAAGTGTTAAATAGAAATATTAGAGATGAAAAGGATATAAAAGGGATGAAAATTAAAAAGGAAGAATTTAAATTGCAAGCATTCGCAGATGACTTGGTTTTCATCTTAGAAGATCCACTAGACACAGCATCAAAATTGATAGAAAAGATAGAGACATATGGAAAGGTGGCTGGCTTGACAATAATAAAGATAAGACAAAGATTCTGACAAAGAACATGTTATCAAGACAAAAGGAAGAATTTGCAGATCTATTGAAAATCCAGGTCACGAATAAGGTCAAATACTTCGGGATATATTTGACAGCAAGATGCAGTACACTAAAAGAGAATAATTATGTCAAACTTAAGCAGGAGATAGCGCTAGATCTGGCGAAATGGGAAAATTTACAACTGTCATGAATAGGGAGTATCAACAATCAAGATGAATATATTTCCCAGAATTTTACATTTGTTTCAAACAATTCCAATTAGGCTTGGAAAAGATTATTTTTAAGATTTAAATAAAATTGTGTTGAAATATATATGGCAAGGTAAGAAGTCGAGATTAAAGTTAAAACTTTTGCAAGATGCTAGAATAAGAGGAGGATTTGGTTTGCCTAATTGGGAGTTGTACTATCAAGCTACGAAATTGATGTGGGTTAAGGAATGGATAACATTAAGAAATACTAGATTGTTGACACAAAGAAGGACATGATCTGTTGTTGGGGTGGCATGCTTTTTTATGGTATAAAGAAACAAAAACACAGGGGTACTTTAGAAGACATTATATACGGGAGTCTCTGTGATTAAACCGGGAGAAGATTAAAAGACAATATTATTTGAAAATTCCAGTCTGGTTATCGACTGTTGAAGCATTTTCTTATCCTATAATATACAAAAAGGAACAAACAGTTAGATATGGTGAAATACTGAATGAAAAGGGTGAACTTAAATCTATGCAAAAATTAGAGGAACAAGGTATAAAGATGAATTGGTTTTCATATGTGCAAATACAATCAAGGTATGATAAAAAATTTAAAACAGGTTTTTATGATAAATTGACTGATTTAGATAAGATTTTGACCGGTGCTGATGAAAAGGTGATTAAAAATTATATGGATATTTATTAGAAATTAAATTAGAAGAAGAACAAGTTAAAAAAACTATGATAAAGAAAGTTAAATACTTAGGAATATGGTTGACAGCACATTGCAAGACACTTAAGGAAAATAATTATGATAAATTGATGCAACAGGTAAAAAAAGATCTAGAAACATGGCGCAGGCTGCAACTTTCTTTATTAGGCAGGATCGCTGCCATTAAAATGAATATCCTTCCAGAATTTCTATATTTATTCCAGACGATCCCAATCAAAATACACAAATTTTTTTTTGAAGAACTTAATAAAATAACTGTTAAATTTATTTGGCAAGAAAAAAAACCGAGAATAAATTTAAAAGCAATGCAGGATATGAAGAGCAGGGGAGGGCTGGCACTTCCAAATTGGAAGTTGTATGATATCGTTGCCTCTCTAGTATGGTTAAAGGAATGGGTGAATTTAACCAACAAGAGAATATTATTTTTAGAAGGCTATGATTTGCAGAGGGGGTGGCATGCTTTTTTATGGGATGAAGGGAAAGTTAGTCAGACATACTTCCATAGACATCTAATTAGAGACTCATTATTAACTAATTGGAAAAAAATATGGAAAAAACACTATTTAAAAGTACCAATTTGGATTTCAATAATGGAGGCAATGATTCACTCAGACAATCTGGATAGCACTAAAATGATTAAATATAAGGATTTATTGGAGGAGAAGGCGGAGCTACGTCTCGGTGTTACAGCTGCGATCTCGGGGCTCTGAGATCTCAGCTGATATTTTTGCCTCTGGTCGGTTCTAACGGACCTAAACCGTCCCGTAGAGACGGGGATTGTGAAGGGCACAGTCCCAGGATCCCAGAGATATCGCAAAATCTCTGGTTTGATCCGGGAGAAGCCCTTTTGCTGGAAGCGGAAAGACAGCCTCCAAAGCTGCTGAAGTCGGGACAACTCCGGAAAGAAAGGGATTTAAATGAGCGTGTATCGGTTGGGTGAGAAATTCTTTTGCATTATAAATTGATTAAGACTTGAAAGGACATCCTGAACAAAGAAGAAATCTGTGACTTTATTTTTGCTTGACTGAACCTTGGTTGAGCGGCGTTTAAGTGATGTCAAATTGAGACTTGGATTTTTTTTTCTTATTTTCTTTGAGGACTTTAAGGTGACTTTGTAGGTAACCGGATTGAATTTTCTCTTATATATATTTTTATTTTTCACTTGATTTTGATTTTTTATCTTTTTAACTTTCTTTTTAGGATAGAGGCTCCCTTTGGCTATCTTTTTTTTCTTTTTGTTTGAGTCTTTTATAAATATTTTTTCTTTTGGCTGGGGGGGGAAAGAGTATTAAGAGATGCTGCAACACTGCCAACTAGAGGCTTGAAAATATTTTATTTGAATTGGGGAGAAAAGCACTTCTTTTCAAGGACATTTTAATGTGATAAGATAGAGGGAGAATACAGTAAAATATTATTACAGGTGCTCTCTTGGACTCTTATCAATATTTCAACATTTGAGGCTTGGCTTTGAAGTTGCTGGAGAAGACAGTCATAATAAGAGCCTTGGATAAAGAAATAAAGTGCAGTATACAGTGCATATATATATATATATATATATACCTTTGAAACTCCTACTCGCCAGCCTTTTTGTAAATTTTAATTCTAGTATTTTTGCTTTTTATTTTAAAGGGAAAGCCTCAGAGCTCTTTCTTTTTTCTTCTCTCTTTTTTTTTTCTCTTGCTTCTTCGCTTCTTCCATTTATTTTAATTGGATTAGGGTCTAGAAGAACCTGAAGACCTTTCTTTTTCCTTTTTCCTTTTTTCTTTTTTGGTTTTGGGCTTTTTACTATTGGATTTCTTTTTTTTTTATTTTTTTGGACTATATTTGGCTACTATACCAGCTGGATTCAAAGCCAAAGAGAGCTTGAAGCCTTGGAAATATTAAAATGAGCAGGAAACCAAAATCATTTGGCGTTTTTGCTTCTACCTCTGCTTCCCCATCACCTGAAGGACAACTTTTAATTCAGACAATGTTGAAGCAAGATAAGGAACAAGAAAAAGCAAATTTACAGATGATTATGCAAGGAATTCAAGATATTAAGATAAAAATAGATACCATGGATAAAAAAATAGAGAAATCTGATGAAAATCTTAAACAAATGATGGGAAAGTATGAGGAGAGATTCCAAAAAATTGAGGAAGAAGGAAAACAAAGAGAGGAGAAGATTGGAAATATTGACACTAGATTAACAGTGGTAGAACAAGAAAAAAATGGGATGTTGAGGTGGGAGATGGAAAGATCAGAATTTTATCTTAGATTCCAAAATATAGAAGAGGAAAAAGGAGAAAATTTGACTGTGATAATGATAGAAATATTGGCAGATCTTCTGGAAATTACTGAGGAAAAGATGATGGACGGAGTAGATGAGATATACCGAGTTTATACAAGATATGCGATGAGAAATAAACTACCAAAGGAAGTACATATTAGATTTACTAAAAAATCCATCAGAACACAAATATTACAAGTGGCAAGAGAAAAAGCATTGGAATATAAAGGCAAAGAGATTGTAGTTTTAAAACAAATACCTAGAAGAGTGAGAGAGATGAGAAGAGAATATCGATTTTTGACCAAAATGTTACTGGAAAATGAAGTGAACTATAGATGGCTGATACCAGAAGGACTAATTTTTACGTGGCAAGAGCAGAGACATAGAATTGACTCGATTGAAAAAGCAGAACTTTTTTATGCAGAATTTTTCGGAAGAAAAAAAGAGGAGGCAGAGAAAGAGGTCTCATTAATTGAGCTTCTGGAGGAACAACTGGAGATTGAAAAAGAGAAAGGAGTTGTAGGTGGACAGGTAGACAGTAAAGAACAACGTGAAGTGAGAGCTACGAGAGCTGTTAGACCTAAATATAAAGCATAATCATGGAAGAAAAAAAACTGATTACAATGAATATAAATGGACTTAACTCAGCTGTTAAAAGAAGGAAAACCTTTCACAAATTAGAGAAATTAAAATTTGATATAATTTGCTTACAAGAAGTTCATATTAAAAAACAACATGAGCAATTGTTAGTACAGCCAAAATTAGGGAAAATATTTACTTCTTTGATTCAATGTAAGAAAAGAGGAGTGGTTCTCTACATTAAAGAAGATATTCCAGCAAAACTGATCTACACGGATGAAGATGGAAGAGTATTAATGGTGGAAATAATGGATAATAATAAAAAAATACTCTTGATTGCAATTTATGCTCCGAATGATAAACAAGAAGAGTTTTATAAAAAACTACATATGGAAATAATTAGACTGGACTATGTTAACATAATTATGATGGGAGACTTTAATGGAATTGTGGACAATAAATTGGACTATATAACAACAACAACAAAACAAAATAGAAAGATTCTCCCTAAATCTTTTTTTAAAATGACAGATGAACTAACCTTAAAAGATATTTGGAGGGAAAGAAATGTTAAAACTAAACAATATACTTTTTATTCTAATAGACATTTATCATGGTCCAGATTAGATATGATTTGGATCTCAACAGAATTAATATCTACTATTCAAGAAACAAATATTGAAATAAGTACTTGGGCAGATCATAGTCCAATGACAATTAAATGGAAGGGACAAAAAAAAAGATCGAGATGGACATTAAACAATACTATTTTAAAGGAGAAAGATTTTATACAATGGATGGAGAAGGAATTGGTTTTTTTTTTTAAAGAAAATAAAAAAGAAGATACCTCAATACAGAATGTTTGGGATACAGTGAAGGCATATGTAAGAGGTTTGATAATAGACTATACAAGAAAAAAGAATATTAGGAAAAGACAAACCTCCAAGGCCTTGGAAGATGAATATATAAGACTTGAAAAAGAACTACAGAAAATACCACAGAAAAAAGATATTAAATTGAAACTGGATGTAATTAAGCATAAAATGGAATTAATAGAGAAAGAAGAACTGGCATAGAAAATTAGAAATTCTAAACAGAATTATTTTGAAGATGCAAATAAAACAGGTAGATGGCTAGCATATAAACTGAGAAAGGAGAAGGGATCAAGAAAAATATTGAAACTAATAGATCATCCAGGTCAAGTTTGTTGTGGTAATAAGGAGAAAAAGGGAATTATTCGAGATTATTATGGACAACTATATAAACAAGAGAATATTGATGAGGAAAAAATTAAACAGTATTTACAGAATGTTAACTTACCGAAGATACCTAAAGAGACTGAAGAAATGTTAGAAAGCAACATAACAATGATGGAATTAAATGAAGCATTTAAAAGACAAAATAATGGGAAAGCACCAGGTCCAGATGGGCTTCCGGCAGAATTCTATAAAAAATTTCAAGAATCATTGAACACTCCATTGTTAGAAATTATGAATGAAGTTATGTTAAAGAAGATGGCACCCAAAACATGGTCAGAGGCTTATATTACACTTATTTTAAAGGAAGAGGCTGACCCGTTGCAAATTAAGAACTATAGACCTATTTCCTTATTGAATGCAGATTATAAAATCTTTGCTTCAATCTTAGCAGAAAGACTGAAAAAATATTTAAATAATTTTATTCATCCAGATCAAAATGGATTTCTACCAAAGAGACAAATTAGAGACAACATGAGAGTAATTTTGGATACCTTGGAATATTATGAGGCTCATCCTGAAAAACAAATGGCTTTGATATTTCTAGATGCTCAAAAGGCATTTGACAACGTGAACTGGAGATTTATGTTATTATTATTGGAACAGATGGGCTTTGCCAGAAAATTTATTCAAGCAATAGAAGCCATATATAATAAACAGACAGCAAAGGTAATGATGGAGGGAGAATTTACAGATCTTATAAGAAGAGGTACAAGACAAGGATGTCCCCTATCTCCTTTGTTATTCGTATTAACTTTGGAAGTGTTGAATAGAAATATTAGAGATGACAAAAATATAAAAGGAATGAAAATTAAAAAGGAAGAATTTAAACTACAAGCTTTTGCTGACGATTTAGCTTTTATTCTGGAAGACCCATTAGAAAGCGCTCCAAAGTTATTGGAAAAGATAGAGACATATGGTGAGATGGCTGGCTTGAAAATAAATAAAGATAAAACAAAGATTTTGACAAAAAACATGTTATTGAGACAAAGAGAAGAACTGACAGATCTTTTGAAAATTCAAATTACAAATAAGGTTAAGTATTTGGGGATATATTTGACAGCAAGATGTAGCACATTAAAAGAGAATAATTATATTAAACTCAAACAACAGATAATTACAGATTTGAAGAAATGGGAAAATTTACAATTGTCATTAATAGGGAGAATCTCAACAATTAAGATGAATATTTTACCTAGAATTTTATTTCTCTTTCAAACAATACCAATTAGACTTGGAAAAGACTATTTTGAAGATTTAAATAAAATTAGGTTGAAGTTTATATGGCAAGGTAAAAAAGCGAGAATAAAGTTAAAACTTTTGCAAGATGCTAGAAATAGAGGAGGTTTTGGCCTGCCTAATTGGGAACTGTATTATCAAGCTGCAAGTTTGATGTGGGTCAAAGAATGGATAACATTAAGAAAACATAGATTGTTGACATTAGAAGGACATGATTTACTGTTGGGCTGGCATGCTTTTTTATGGTACAAGGGAACTAAAACACAGGGGTATTTCAGAAGACTTTATATACGGGAGTCTTTGTGGTTAAATTGGGAGAAGATAAAAAAACAATGTTACTTGAAAATTCCAGTTTGGTTATCGACTATTGAAGCATTTTCCTATCCTATGATCTATAAAAAGGAACAAACAGTTAGATATGGGGAACTGTTGGATGAAAAGGGTGGACTTAAAACGATCCAAAATTTAGAGGAACAAGGTATAAGGATGAATTGGTTTTCTTATGGGCAAATACACTCAAGATATCTTGAAGATTTTAAAACGGAAGGATTCTATGATAAACAGACTGATTTAGATAAGATATTGATGGGTACTGATGAGAAAGTGATTAAAAAGTTATATGGTTATTTATTGGGAATTAAGCTAGAGGAAGAACAAGTTAAAGAAACTATGATTGCTTGGGGAAGAATTTTGGATATGGGATTGATTTAGAGCAATGGCAAAAATTGTGGTCTCAAAATTATAAAATGACAATGTCAATAGCATATAAAGAAAACTTGTATAAGATGTTTTACAGGTGGCACCTTCCCCCGACAAGAATAGCAAGAATGTTCAAGAACAAATCTGAAAAATGTTAGAAATGTCATCAGATACCTGGCTCATATTATCATATGTGGTGGACTTGTGAGAATGCCAGAAAATATTGGACTAAAATTCACATGTGGTTGGAAAAAATGACAAAGAAACACATAGACTTGAAACCAGAGATCTTTTTATTGGGAATTTTACTTGATATATATAATAAAGACTTGAAATATTTGATTGTAAATGTATTAACAGCGGCTAGGATTGTATTTGCTAAAAACTGGAAGAATGAGAAAATGCCATTGCAGGAAGAAATTATTGAGAAAATATTGGAATGTGCTGAGATGAGTAGATTGACATTTGAAATTAGAGAACAAGAAGATAAACAATTTTATGCAATTTGGGGTTTTTTTTATCAATGGTTAGATGATAAAATACAATAATAGAGCATTAATATTATATATATGAAGAGCTTTTAGGATTGATTTGTTATGATTATATGATAAGTTATAGAATAAACTGTTTGAAGTATTGTTATCTCACAAAGCATGAATGATTAAAAGTA
The DNA here is from genome assembly GCA_015471245.1 of Laticauda colubrina. NCBI lineage: Eukaryota > Metazoa > Chordata > Lepidosauria > Squamata > Elapidae > Laticauda > Laticauda colubrina. The sequence continues at coordinate 10,735,563 of BLBF01000068.1, forward strand.
TAGTCAGAAAAAGATTTTTTTATTTTATTTTTTTAGTAATATTAGAATATGGATTGACAATATGAGTGGTTATGCAATATAATTGTAATTGACACTATAAAATGAATGCACAAAACTGATGAACCAACCGATACACTGGAAGTATATATGAGAGTAGATGTTTTTAATGTTTCGTATGTTTGTCTGTTTGTAGAAAATTAATAAAAATTTATTAAAAAAAAAAAAAAAGGATTTATTGGATACACAAGAAAATCTGAAATCACGGCAAGAATTTCAAGAGTGGGGATTAAAAATTGATCAGTGGGCATACCTTCAAATTCAAAGCAGATATAAACAGGATAGGAAAGAATTCAGAATCAACAACAAACTCCAGCAATTAGATAAAATTTTACTAGGATCAGGCAAAAAAAATATAACAAAATTTTGTAATTATTTATTAGAAGTAGAATTCAAAGAAGAAATTGTTAAAGGGAATATGATAGCCTGGAGTAGGAATGTAAGATGTAACATCACTTTAATAGAATGGGAAAAGGTTTGGGGTAGAAATAATAAGATTACAAAATTGGCAGCATATAAAGAAAACACCTATAAAATGTTTTATAGATGGCACCTTCCCCCTTCGAGATTAGCGAAGATGCACCTCAATATGAGTCTGAAATGCTGGAAATGCAAAAAAAAAAGAGGGAACTTTTTTTCATTTGTGGTGGTCCTGTATAGAAGCTCAAAACTATTGGCAGAAAATTAGAAATTGGCTGGAAGAAATAACAAAATAACAAATCGAGTACAAGCCAGAGTCCTTTCTGTTAGGGATCTTTGATAAACAAAAACCAAAAAAAGCAAAATACATAACAATACACATTTTAACAGTGGACAGATTAGCTTTTGCCCAATGTTGGAAGCAGCCTCATATTCCATCAGAGGAGATGATCACTCAAAAAATTTCAAGCTGTGCAGAAATGGACAAATTAACTTTGGCATTAAAAAATAAAGTCACCTCAATATACTACAATAGCTGGAACTGCTGGTACAAATGGTTAGACCAAAGATAGACTTTACACTATGAGGCCAAAGAGAATAGGACAAATTCATAGGAGTGATATACAGATATATGTAAGGATTAGGTGTGTGTATATGGCATAAATTAAGGAAAGAAAAAAAAAAAGATCTTACAAACTGTTGAAAATGAGAATGTTTTTAATTGTTTTCTATCTTTTTTTTTTCTACTCCTTTTTTCTCCTCTTTTCTTTCATTTGTGTATGTGTTGTCGATTTGTTTTAATTGTAAAATCAATACAATTTATATAAAAAAAAGAAACTATGATTGCTTGGAGGAAGAATTTTGGACATGGGATTGATTTAGAGAAATGACAAAAATTGTGGTCTCAAAATTATAAAATGACAACGTCAACAGCATATGAAGAAAATTTGTTTCAGATGTTTTACAGGTGGCACTTTCCCCCAACAGGAATAGCAAGAATGTTTAAGAATAAGTCCAAAAAATGTTGAAAATGCCATCAGACACCTGGCTCATATTACCATATGTGGTGGACATCTTCGGACACTAAAAAATATTGGACTAAAATCCACATGTGGTTGGAAAAAATGATAAATAAGCATATAGACTTGAAACCAGAGATTTTTTTATTGGGAATTTTGCCTGAAATATATCTCAAAGATTTGAAATATCTGATTGTAAATGTATTAACAGCGGCTAGGATTGTATTTGCTAAAAACTGGAAAAATGAGAAGACACCATCACAGGAGGAGATCATTAAGAAAATATTGGAATGTGCTGAAATGAGTAGATTGACATTTGAAATTAGAGAACAAGATGATAAACAATGTGATAAAATTTGGGATCTATTCTATCAATGGTTAGATAACAAAACATAGTAATGAAATATGTAGATTTTTAGAAAATAATAAATATATAAAGATGTATTTTCTTTTTTTTTCTTTTTTTTAATTATATCTACAAAATGATTCCAGGATAGATCTGGGAGGATAATATGAATTGTTATAAAATAAACTAAGTAAAATATGATTATTTTATAAAACATGAATGAATAAAAGTATAGTCAATGATTAATAAAGATATTAATGTACTTGATATTTGATTGAAAGTATGAGAGGATATATAATGTAATTGTAATTGAAGACTACGAAATGGTAGCACAAAACAATTTGTAAACCAACCAGCACACTGTATGTATGTATATGGAAGATGGCTTCATGTTTTTATGTTTTGTTTATGTTTGTTTTAAAACCAATAAAAAAATTAAATATATATATATGTAAAAAATATCCACCTGGAAGAATCCTGGGCTATTAGCCAGTCAAAATTCTGAAGTCTATTTCCTTTGCAGTCACAATGCCCTTATGCACCCAGATAGTTCAGTTACTGTATTTTGGCTAGCATAACTTTTGGAAAAGTCTGTTCGGTATTCTATTCCTGAAAAAAGGGCTTGCAAGAGCCAGTGTCATGAAAGCTGCCAAGAGTAATAAAGATAACCCTTGATAGGGGCCACGGGGTCAAATCTTCAAGACCAGGGGGTGTTTTTTTTCATACTTGGCAACTTTAAGATATGTGGACTTCGGCCCTCAAAATTCTCCAGCCAGCATGGAAAATTTTGGCAGTTGAAGCCCTCCTATCTTAAAGTCACCTAGACAATATTTTCAGAATATTGCTTTGCCTTCTTCCTCTTAAGAGCTGAGAGAGGAACTACCCCAAAGTCACCTCGCTGGTGGGACTAGAATTCACAGTCTCCCGGTTTCTGGACTGGTATCTTTAACCACGACACCAAACTGACCATTATACTTGCTAGTTCTACGATGCATATTATCTTGGTATATTTCTTTTTGACAATTTCTCTAGTTTTCTCAATACGGTGAGTAAAAAAGTAACCACTGCAGCCTCCCATGGTCATGTGATCGAAATCCAGGTGCTTGGCAACTGACTCCTATTTATGATGGGTCCTGTTATCAACTTCTGTAAACTTCTGATGAGCAAAGTCAATGGGGAAGCTAGATTCACTTAAAGAACCATGTTATTCACTTCACAACGGCAGTGAGAAAGATCATAAAACAGGGCAAAACTCAACCTAACAAATTGTTGTGGTTTGCTGGCAGCCTGTGCAGATGGCAGTGGAATCGGACAGTGGGGAAGAATGGGGAACCGTCATGGAGTCTGGGTAGGACTCGGACGAGGGTCTTGCGTCCAATACAGAGATGGGGCCAGGACCATCTGGGGGAGGCGTGCTGACTCCAGAGCCTCTGGAGTCTGGCAGCAGCAAGGCAGAGGACCCAGGGGAGCCTGTTCCCAGTGCATGTATGCACAGAGCTGCTAGAAGAGCAGCTGAGACAAAAGGGGTGACTCGGGAGTAAGGCTGGGAGGTGATTGGCCCTCCCATAAAGTATAAGGGACATGCAAAGGTAAAGAAACCTTTGCAGGAAGCAAAGTAATTCACTCTGTTTGGATTAAACCTTGAAGCTCTGTGTGGACTTTGTACTTCAATTGGTTTTTTACAGTCAATTTGGCACTTTAGTTATTGGCAGCAATTCAAAGGAGAGAAAGGTGGGTGCTTATCTCAAGGGACTGTTTGGGACTCATTACAGGCTGGGAATGAACATAATTCCCAGTGTTGAAATGAAACAAGAGTTGTTTTAACTAAGTGTGTGCTTAATTACAGTCTCAGAAGCCTTGGTCAGAACACAAATGTATTTTTTAGGAACAGGAAATTCTGGGCTCAACTGTGGTTGTAAGTAAAGGACTACCTGTACATTAATGCGCTAATGCAGTTGTGAGCAACTTCCATACCTACCGAAGCCTGTAGTCCTGTTAGCTAGGCTGGAATAGGCATTTCCACTTGGAGAAGATGTAGCTGGACTGGAAAGGGGGCTGAAGGAAGATGGATCAGCAGGGTAAGTATGGCTGGATCCAATGGTAAAGGGGGACGATTGTGCCTTGCTGGCTTGTGAAGGGATTTGCTGAATGGAGAGTAAACAACAACAACAAAATATGATGTATCTGTCCACATTTCTCAAAAGGTAGTGTAGCAACCCGACAGAGATCCAAGCTTAGCCCAACAGTCTTGTGCATTACAATATCAGCATCTTTTTTTCAGGGCTAATTAGGTCATTTGTTTTCATTTTTATTGCTTGGCTATTGTAATTCAAGGAACTGGTGGAACTGAACAATTAACTTGTCGAACTGACAATTAACCCATGGAACAGCTTGCCTTCAGAAATCATGGGCACTCAATCACTGAGGTTTTTAAAAAGAGACTGAACAGTCACTTGTCTGAGATGGTATAGGTCATAGGTCATTATAGGCCACCTTTTTGGGCTCCCATGCCAAAAATTGCACGTACCAGTACCCAGAAGGCAATGAGCCCCACCCTCCTGCACATGTGCATGCAACACCACCACCCCTGTGCCGACGAAACTTCTGATGAAATGGGCCCATTTTTTGGCCTCCAAAGGCTGCAAAGGCTTCCCTCGAGCCCCTGAGAAGGCGAAAACAGCCTCCCCGGAGCTCCAGAGGTGCTCCAGAGACGGAAAAGAGGCACTTCTGGTATTTCAGGAAGGCCCATTTTTCAGCCTCCCAAGGCTGCAGAGGCTTCCCTTGAGCCTCAGGGAGGCCAAAAACAGCCTCAAATGGGCTGAAAATCAGCTGGGAGGTGCGCGCATGCACAGTGCAGATAAGTTTGGCTGGGGCTCACGTGCCTGCGTAAATGGCTGCGTGTGCCATCTGTGGCATGCGTTCCATATGTTCGCCATCATGGGTATAGGTTCCCCTGCTTGAGCAAGGGGTTGGACAAGAATACCTCCAAGGCCCTTTCCAGCTCTACTCTACTCTACTCTACTCTACTCTACTCTACTCTACTCTACT
>BLBF01000068.1:10740462-10753106 GCA_015471245.1 Laticauda colubrina
CTCTACTCTACTCTACTCTACTCTACTCTACTCTACTCTACTCTACTCTACCCTACCATACTCTACTCCGTTCCATTGTTAGAGGAAACACTTCTCAAATTTGCAGCAGACACAAACCTGATGGGATGCTACTTTCAGGTGTTGGAGACAGAAACTATGTCCTCATTCAAGAATATTCCAAAGCATCCTTTGGAGAGGAAACCTCCTTATTAATCTACCTTCAAATATGTCTCTTGTGAACCAAATGATAAGAGCCCAAAATATAACACAGAATTGCTCTGCCCCCAAATAGATGTAAAAACCAGCCTTTTGAAATTAGTTGCCATACCTGTCCAGAGAATGGAGGGCGACTTCCTGTCCAGGCAACTTGGCTTTGATTTAACTGCCGAGAAATCTGTGACAGGTTCTGGCCTGTTGATGAAGAGGACTGGATGTCGTTGACACCTGGCACATGGACCACAGAGGAGCTGCAACGAAGGAAATGAAAAAGGGATTTGGATGGTAGAAGATTGCTTTGACCTCTAGTCCTTCATTCTACATGGACCAGTCCAGATATAAATGTATGTGAGATGCTGTATGCTAGAAAGAAGTAGGGTTTCTGGAGAGGAGGAAGAGGAAGAGGAGGAGGAGGAGGAGGAGGAGGAGGAGGAGGAGGAGGAGGAGGAGGAGGAGGAGGAAATTGTAAGGAAATTGCTTTTTGAGCTTGGTTGTTTTCTTGCAGACATTTCATTACCCAACTAGTGTTAGAATACCCAGATAATCAGAGATTAGCACAAGATTAATACAGCCAACAAGTAAACACTATTAATGCACTGATGGTGTTACTTAATTGGATAATGAAATGTATGCAAGAAAACAACCAAGCTCAGAGAGCACCAAGGACCTCACAATTGAAGCCTGAACTACAAATATTCTCTTCTACTGATATAACTGTAAATTGAATCTGGCTATTTCTGAGCTCCAATTTTCCCCCAATAACACTGAGGTCAAAAGATCCTATTCATGAATGCTTGCTCAATGTATGCCAAGGGTTGATTCTCTGCCTTTATTCATGCTGCCATAAGTTACAGTACCTGAAAGATTTCCCAGAATGTCCTGGTTGAAACGGGCTCCCTTGAGAGTAGATCTGCTGGTTTCCTGTTGTAGACGCTGAAGGCATCATCTTTTTATCTGCTACAAGTGTAACCAACAGAAAGAGACGGCTCAAAACAAGCCAAACCATCATACAAACCAGGTTTAGTTTTGGTCTTACCATTGTAACTGCCAACTTGTTTTTGTAACCATATCCTGCACCTAGTCCTCATTCCATGTCACAACTGCTGTTTCATACTTCTGAATCTCTTCTAATCTTTAATCACAAAACAAAACAATGGCAAAACTGTCCTTTCACCATCACCAACAATTTTGTGGATAGGTGTCCTTCCAACTAAGTGCTACATTCTTGTCTTCCAACTATGTCTGTGGGATGATGGCAAAGTTCCTCCTGTGCAAATGTTGCATTTGAATGAAATTGCTCATCTGTAAGAATCAGCTTAATGTCAGCGTTCCAAGTAAGGCATCTATTGAAAACAGAACTCCGAGGCAGGTAAATTCTTCGAAGAACAATTTATTGGATACATCATATTGGTACAACTGGTGAAAACCAGCTCTGAAAGTTCCCGCAGTTTTCACCTAATTAAAAACTGAAAGTTCCCCCTTCCCCCCAGGTCATCAGTCACATTGTCTAATAATGGTGCTGGCAGGTTGCCTGTTTACTCCACTCCTCCTCTTCTCAGCCATCTGTTGAAATGACCTTGGTTCCTACAAAAAAAAACCCCTTTCTATTTTGATGGCAAAGCTGAGTTTTCCCCGCCCTTTCTCCCCCTCTGCCTTGTGGCAACCATGAGGCCTCAAAGATGGCCTCAGCCAGGTTCACTTCAGTTGCCATCAAATCATTCTACAGGTTCCCCAAAGGTGCTTTTTCAAGAGGCAACTGGATTTTCTGGTTTTTCGTTGAAGACATTTCACTTCTCATCCAAGAAGCTTCTTCAGTTCATGACTGAGAATCTCCATAGACAATCTACAGATGCATTCCGCATATTCAATTAGGTTGAAGTATTCCTTTAGAGTTGGATTCTACTGTTGTTATTTCATGTCTGTGCATATCTAAGCATCGTATATGTTTCATTTTTTTGTGGCTTATCATATTGACCAAACTTTACTGTATGGTTATTTTAATGTTTTAAAATTCTCTACAAAGCCATTAAATAAATTAATTCAGTAAACAGGTGATGAGTATGGATGACTGTTGCTCCTTCAGCCTATGAGGAAGGATGGTTCACTTCTTTTGAATCTGTCCTTCTATTGCTCACAAGACTCCCATTAAGGAGATTATGGGGTCTGTAGCACATGAGATCTTTCCTAGGCTGGATCACATGAGGAGAAAAACCTCTTCCTGATCAATAGAGTGCTGATGTCAGAATTGCAAACTTTTCACTTATGCTTACATCAGTGCCTTGTCCTCTCACCACAAGTTGCAAAATCAGGATTTTAGAAACAAGTTTCAAATGCAGGCAGAAATAGAGCAAGTTTCTGAATTATCTAACAAGAAAAGTTCACCAAGGGCATCCCATTGCTTCTCTCCTGGCTTCTGTGGGAAGAAATGATGAATACAGTGGGTTCAAAAATTAAGCTGCTGACCAGGAAAGCAGAGTTCAGCTGTGTTCAACCTTATTTATTTTGGCCTTAAGCCATGACTTGAAGAACAATGACAAAGTTGTACCACATTGCAAATCCACCCAAGATGTTGCAAACTACTGTCTAAAGACAGTGTATTTATAATTGGGATTATAAAATGCTTTGAAAATCTTGACCAGATTTAGCATTTGCTAAACAAAACTGGCTATGTTAGAATGATAGATTAGGATTAAGGAAGATCAAATGTCATTCTTCCCTTGTCCAGAACGAGCTGGTGATCCTAAGTAAGTCATTCCCTCTTATGCTGACCTCACTATTGTGTGGATAAAATAAGGGTACACAGAAAGAACCATATATCATTTTCTTGCAAAAAAAGCAAGAGGGCATAAATATATTATGGTTAGCAATCTTTTTAGCAACGGATGCCCTTTGCAAATTATGTGCACACATGCCCAGCGAACAAACACTGCAGAAAAAAGAAAAAAAAAGGAGGGGGAAGAAAAATATATGAGATTTACCACTTGTGCATTCAATTGTCATAAGGTTTTGGTGTAGTGCAGCCAAATCAGGTGAATTTGTGAAATTTCAGTCCAAAATGATAAAGATCTACATCCCATTTTTGGAGTCCAGGGGCCCCTCTGTTGCCAAACTTTTAATTTTTTAAAATACCTTTGGCATGACTATTTTTCCAAGCAATTCAGTCAACCTTCAATTAGAATAGAGCTGGAAGGGACCTTGGAGGTCTTCTAGTCCAACCCCCTGCTCAAGCAGGAGCCCCTATACCATTTCAGATAAGTGACTGCTGTCAACTAAAAATACTTCTTTGGTCTTTTTAAGGTCCGGTCCCACTGGCCGACGGATGCAAAACGTATGCATAAAGGACACAGAGGATGAGCAAAATTTCAGGGGTGGTACTATGCATTGTCATCCACTCCAAAAAGTGGCAAAAATTTGCATAAACAGAACAGAAAAGAACAGAAAAGAATGGACGTGGGTAGTATGTAGCGGGGATGTTAAATGGATGTTCATAGGAAGCCTAGCGGATGAAAGCAGATAGAAGCGGATGACACCTCCGAAGGGATTCCAGGGGAGAATTTCAAAGCGGACACATAGCGGATGGGGCGGATGCATCACGGACGCCTATAAGAAACAAAGGGGATGCCGCGCGGATGTATATCGGATGCAAAGTGTTCACTGCGCATGAGAGGAGTATGAATTGCGTCAGCTCCACGGATATAAAAGGATGCAGCACGCATGCAGAATAGTCTATTCTGACTCAGAATAGTCTCAGAGACTGAGTTGTTTACTTATTTAATAAAGTTTATCTTTGCTTAAGACACTTAATAAAGTTTACTTGGTTCATTTTGTTTACTTAATAAAGTGTTGGTAAAAACTTTGAAAAAATGGTTAAGCCTTTGCATGCTTGTGGGATGGGTAAGGATAGCTGTGGGATAGATAAACCTCCAGTGCAAGCATAGTGGGACTGTATGGTCCACCCTCCCAGCTGCCACACATATGGACCTTTATTATCAATAACAATTTATTCATTGATCAACACATTTCAAAATAAACAAAGCTCTTTATTAATGCCCTATTCATTGTAGGACCACTCAAAATACCTGGCACAATCTCATCAGTGTTATGCGACAGACTGAAGGAAGCATCCATTTATCATCTATCATCCTGTCTTGGCACTCCACTGCTCCAGCTGGGGAGTTGCACCAGTGTCTCAGGAGGTTGCGCTGCTTCTTCCCTTCACATGAAGCTCTGTTGGGGCCTTGTACATCCACAGTGTCTATCAGGTTACGTCCTTGCCTCCATTCACCAGGCTCCATGTCCCCATTCCCTTGTTGATGGTCCACAAGTCTGTTCTGCAACACTGGGTAGCGGGTGCGCATGAGATTGTGCAGGATGTAGCAAGCTTCCACGATGCTCCTCACTGTCTGTGGCTCATGCTGCATGGTGGTGAGAAGTATCTGGAACCTGTTGGCCAGGTTGCCAAAGGCGTTTTCCACCACCCATCTTGCTCTGGACAGCCTATAGTTGAAGATCCTCTCTTCATGGGTGAGGTATCTTGAACTGTATGGCTTCATGAAGTAGGTTCTTGGGGAGAACGCGTCATCACCAACAATGAAGTAGGGCACATCTTGTGTGTCATTGGGTAGGGGGTCTGGACCTGGAAAACCCATGATGAGGTTGCGTTCCAGCCCATCCTTGAGATCACTTGCGTTGTATACCTGGCCATCTGAAGCTGACCCGTTGCCTGAAGCATCGATGTAGATGAACTTGTAGTCAGCATCAACTATGGCAAAGAGGATGATACTGAAGAAGCCCTTGTAGTTGTAATAAGTGGACCCTGAGTTGGCTGGAGCTTTGCAGGCCACGTGCTTCCCATCTATGGCTCCAACGGTGTGGGGAAACTTTCATCTCTGATACCACTCTTCTGCAAGTTTTCTCCAGCCTTATTCAGTGGTGGGGCACTGGAGGAGCTCCTCCACGTATTCTTCGATGATGGCCTGCACCACTTCTCTGACCACTTTGCTGATGCTGTTGTGTGGCAACCTCCCGCATACTGCATGTTTCTGTATGTGGTTCCAGAGGCCAGGTGCTGCAGAGACAGTGTCACCTTCAGTCCAGAGTCCAGGTTGGGACGGAAGTTGGTGCTAGGCTTGGTCAACCTGGGTCTCAGACATTCTACAACTTTGTCAAACATGGCTGGTGGCATCCTCATGAAGTGATGGAATGCACGAGGGTCTTCATTCCTCAGCTCCACCATCAACTGGTCATACAGTCCAAACTCCATTCTTCTCACGATCCATCCTCGGACCCACACAGCTCTTGGACTTCTCCTACTTCTCCTTCTGTATAAAAGGTGAAACAGTCTGAACAGGTTTTGGTTCTGGTGATGAATGAGCGCGGCTATCATATGGATTGTGTCATCATCCATGGTGGAGAACAATTGATGTTGTTGAAGACCAAGACCAAGGGTGAAGAGGTCTGTACACCACGGCTGCTGGACTCATACTGAGATCCAGATGATTTTCTCCCCCTTTTTATAGAAAAGATCAGTTGTCCGCTCGGTGTCCTTTTACATACTCTAGACATACTCCAGACATCCTAAATATACGTGATACATCCCAGATACAAACGTTTTGTCCATTTTTAATACTTTATATATGAGATGCATACGCTTACATCCTTTCTATTTCCGTGCTACTAATGCTGTGTCGATGTTCTGTGTACCTTTTGTTTCCTCCCTCTTTCCGTTTTCAGCTGCAGCGGATGTGAGTTGAGGGGATGGCCAGAGGATGCAGAGAGGATACAGCGCACGTTTAACGGATGATAACAGACATAGAACGTTTGTTGCCCGTATGTCGCGCATTTACATCGTATGCGGCGGAAAGTTCATCCATTCACAAACTTTTGTGCAGCTCAAAACTTCTTGCGCGGATGAAATTGCAGTGGACAGACGCTCGAGGGATAGAGCGTATGAAACACGTATGCAGTGAGTACACAACGGATGCATAGCATTTTCCAACGGATGGCAAGCTTTTTTTTAAACGTTTTACATCCTCTTTGCATCCGTAAGTGCAGTGGGACCGGGCCTTTAGTGGTCAGAAGAAAGAGGGGGGGGGGAGCAGTACATTCTTTAAATGGTTCAGATAATTGCTGCAACCAGGAAAAGAAAAAGTTGACCGACACATCAACTCCTAATAAATCAATCTTTTTTCCTCTGAGAGATGTGGCTAGAGACTTTTGATTTGAATGAGGGTGCATGTCGGAGTCTTGACAACTATCTTTTTAAAAGCCTCCAGTGATGGAACACTCATAATTTTTGAAGGCAAAATGTTCCATTAATTAATTGTTCTCACTGTCAGGAAATTTCTCCTTAGTTCTAGGCTGCTTCTCTCCTTGATAAGCTTCTATCTATTACTTCTTTTCTTGCCTTCTGGTGCTTTGGAAAATAAGTTGACCCCCTCTTCTTTGTGGCAGCCCAGATGATACTGGAAAATTGCTATCAAGTCTCCCCTAGTCCTTCTGTCTCTAGACTAGCCATACCCAATTCCTAAAACTGTTTTTGTATGTTTTAGTCTCCAGACCTTTCATCGTTTAATTTAATCATTTAATCATTCCTCCAACTATTGAGCAACATAGACAATTTTGACAAATGGGCATCCTCGAAATGTGCCAGACTGCAACTCCCATAATGCTTAGCAAGCATGGCTGTGCAGGCTGAACGTTTCCAGAACTACGATCCAACTTGATTGGAGGGAGCAAGTTTAAAAGACAGCTGCAGTAGATTAAGGTTTCTTGACACTAAAAGGAACTTCATCTGGAAACAAATAGCATCTGGGATCACTGTCATTATATCCCAGACAGAAAACAGAATAAAAATAGTAACAAACATTCATCTATTATCCAGAATTTTCACCCATCCCCACCCTCCAAGATAAAATTCAAATTGTGCATGAGGACTTCTTAATGAGAAATTCTCAACGGCAGAAAATGAAGTTTGGACTCGGGTTTGAATTTTAAAATGTGGAAACCTTGCCACAATGTTGAGAAATCAGTGACAAATTAGACAGAGAGACTGTACAGCATCATTTGAATGTCTCTGCTCAGAGCACCAAAGCCAAGAAGCCAGGTTTGCCAAGCAAAAAAAGCCTTCTAAGACATCTGATTTTCTGATATTTGTTTCTATTTTTTTGGCCAGGGATAAAGGAGAAGTGAGTTATATCTGACTCAGGAGATGCAGTAAATGCAGATAGAAAAAGTTTACCCTGCACTGTAATTTTTTTTTTTTTTTTTTGGGGGGGGGAGATATTTTTACAGGATCTGTTGCGTATAAACACATGGTTGGAGCAATGAGGGATATTTTCATTCCTCCCCTCCCCTGCTAAGATACGTGCTTGACGGCTACAGAGCAAATGTCCCTAGCATGATAGGCCTCTCTGTGCAAGCTCCAGCTATTTGCACGGACTGGCTCAGAAAAAGTCAATCCAAAATCAACATTATGCAAAATACGTAAAAGTAGCAAGTAGTTTGCCTCAATTCCCTTTTTAACTGCATCCTACATCAAAAATGGTTCCTTTATGGCCTGAAGCAAGTGCAAGGAATTTCCCCTTCTCCCCAGTTGAAGTTAAAATTTAAAAAGTTTGTTGCAAAAGCGACTGCCTACAAAGGCTTCTGGATTGGGGCTGAAAGGCAAAAGCAAAGTCTGTCCCATATTTGGGCAGACCAGGTTGCCCTGATCAAAAACACAGGTTGCATTCGTTTGGCATCATCTCTTGGGAGTTACATGGTGAACACATCTTAATGTCAACACTGGTAGGAGCCACCCAATTTTTTTTGTAATATCCTCCTTTTCTTTCTCACCCTCTCCCTGCCAAGCAATAGTCTATAGAAAAGAAGTCTAGATTAGTCTACCTCTTCTAATGTCCTCATTTTTTCCTTGTAGCCATACTACAATCTTCACCTCGATTCCAAAAACACAGAACTGGAGTGAAAGAACCTTATTAAAGTCGTGCTTTTTGATTTGTGCACTATCTGGACCAGTGGTAGGATTCAAATTTTTTTACAACCCGTTCTGTGGGTGTGGCTTGTTGGGCATGGCAGGGGAAGGATACTGCAAATCCCCATGCCCTCCCAACCCTACTAACTTTCTTTCCAGTTCCATTCTCCTGTTCAGGGCAACCAAAGACCCAGCCGATCAGCTGGGACTCAATGGGAGGCAGAGAAGAGGTGGGGGTGAGACCAATCAGAGGTGGCATTTGCTGGTTCTCTGAACTACTCAAAATTTCCATTACCGGTTGTCCAAAACTGGTCAGAATCTGTTGAATACCACCTCTGATCTGGATCAGTTTTGAACTAGAATGTAGGAATTCACCTTCAAAAATAACATGGAAGAAATATATTTTTTCCTTTGGCAGAACTAAATCTGGTTCCTGGTGAAAACATTTCAGGAAAGCCTTTTAAAGATTCCTTGTACTACAGACTGTAGTACCCCACACTATGGGACTCTTTATTTCCAGAGATTTATAAAGCTCCACCATCCATGATTTTTCAGAAGACCTTCAAAAAGTCATTTCACCAGCCTTCAACCCTAACAGTGTTTTACTGGTGTCCAGTCATAGTGATTGAGTGTTGATTATTGTTGAATTTCATAATTTTGTTTCATGTCTATTGCTGCTTAATCTGTTAACCTGTTGCGACTTGCTTGGATGACATATGATCCAGGTAGGGTAAACAAACAATGGGAGATTAAATGCCATGGCCATCTTCTTAAGCACTTCTGTTTCTCTGACAAATAAGATCCACTGGAGGTTACTTTGAAGAGAGTTCTAAGGATAGCCATCTTCTCCACATGGAATGACTACCTCAAAGAGCAACAGCAATAGCACTTAGACTTATATACCACTTCATAGTGCTTTACAGCCCCCTCTAAGCAGTTTACAGAGTCAGAATAGTTGCCCCCAACAATCTGGCTCCTCATTTTAACCTACCTTGGAAGGATGGAAGGCTGAGTCAACCTTGACTCGGTTAGGATTGAACTGACAGTCTGAGTTAGCCTGCATTACTGCATTCTAAGCACTGCATCACCATGGCTCTAACCACCAAATATACATCAAAATCTAGGGCAGTCCACATGGCTCCAAGGTGAAGGGACAACAATCGACAGAAATCATATTTCAGTGGCAGATCCTATACTTTGGATTATTCCATCTTGCATTTAGATAACACCTTTGGGTAATTCTTCTGGAAATTAGTGAAAATCAAGCTATTCCAGGGGGAAAAAATCATGACTGAGGGATGTTACCCTGTATGCATTGAAATTTATTTTCTTCTTCTTCTAACAGTAAAATAATTTTATTATTTTGATGATGTGCACTATGTTTTATTGATTGCAGCTTTCGGGAGTTGATTCAGTTACGGTAGTTATAGAAGTAGAATAAATAAATGCATACATAAATAACATAAATATCCACTGTATTTTGTATCAATAGGTGGGGGATTGTTCGATTTGCAAGTTCCTAGAAGTTCACTCAGTGATCCAGGGCTATTCTTGTTACTGGAAATAACGAACTTCAGGGAGCAGTAACTGTTAAAAAAGCATTTTCCATGATGGATGGAAGAAAGACGACTGCATCTCGAAAGAAGGAGACCCAGCTGTGCTGCTGTCTCCCAATGACCCTTTGTTACAAACAGGGAGATGCTTCTGCATTGGCTAAGAATGCCTTACATGGTGATTAATTAACAACAAATGTTAAAACTTCATCAGCAGCAGGGAAGGTTAGGAACAATAAACAGAGCGAAAAATCACAATAAAAATAATCCTAAAATACTTCTGCAAAAAAACCCAACAACAACAACAAGATTTCTGTCCCTTCTCTGGAAAAAGCTAGGCTGATTTATTGATTTTCTACTCATGCCCAGCTATCAGGTGACAACAGTTTATTAGAGTTGCAAGCATCTATTTTTTTTTGTTCCCTTAAATAGCGAAAACATACAACTGAAAGGTCTGTTTTGAATCCAAGCCCTTTCCCTACAAAGAAATCCAGGATTTTCCATTAAATATGTAGCAATGAATTGGGAACTGGAGAAAGGTTTTAAAGAAGTGGGAACTGGAGAGAAGAATTGGGAACTGAAAATCAACTCTTATATCCATTGCTAAGAATAGAATAGGTTGAAAATAAAAAAAAATAAGCAGCCAATTCAGCTGTAAGACTAAAGCCCATGTCACACTGAACCAACGGATGCAAAGAGGATGTAAAACGGACAAAAAACCTTGCCATCCGTTCGAAAACGTGATGTACTCATTGCCTCCGTTTGGCTTCCTCTCTATCCGTCCAGCATCCGTTTATGGACGTTTCATCCGCTCCGAAAGTTTTGGGCTGCCCAAAACTTTTGCGTGGAAAATGTATCCAGTTCGTCCGTTCTGGATCCGCTACGCATCCGCTACGCATCTGTTACGCATCCGCTATATCTGCTAGGCATCCGCTGCGCATCCGCGGAACTCACATACGCCCGGACGCAGGGAGGAAGCGGAACGGATGTGGAACGGATGCAGAACGGATGCCTAGCGGATGCAGCATGGAAACAAAGTGTTTAAAATGGAAAAAACGTTCGCAGAGGGGACCTATCTCGGATATTAAGGATGTCTAGAGGATGCCTAGAGGATGCCTAGCGGAAAACCTATACTGCCTATAAAAAGGGGGAGCAACTCGCCTGCATCTCACTTTCAGAACAGCAGCCCAGCGGTGCAGACCTCTGCAGCCTTCATCTGGCTCTTCCTCTTCCACAGCATCCAGTCATGTCCACCGTGGATTGTGACAAAGTCCTTTCGGCAGCCACCATCCTTCTGCAACAGTGCGAAACCATCTATAGGCTCTGTGAACTCTACTACGGGAAGAAAAGGAGGCACCCAAAAAAAGTCTGGGTCCAAAGATGGTTCACCAGAAGAGCGCAGGACGGACTGTACAACAAGTTGATGGTGGAGCTCAGGAGCGAAGACACTCGGGCGTTCCAGAACTTCATGAGGATGCCTCCAGCCATGTTTGACGAAGTTGTGCAGCGCCTGACACCCAGGTTGACCAAGGCAAACACCAACTTCTGGCCCAGCCTGGACCCTGGGCTCAAGGTGGCACTGACTCTGCGCCACCTGGCCTCAGGGACCACCTACACGAGCATGCAGTATGGCTGGAGGGTGCCACACAACACCATCAGCATTGTGATCAGAGAAGTGGTGCAGGCCATCATCGAAGAATACAAGGAGGAGCTCCTCCAGTGCCCCCCCACTGAAGAAGGATGGAAGAAACTTGCAGAGCAGTGGTATCAGAGGTGGAACTTCCCCCACACCGTTGGAGCCATCGATGGCAAGCACGTGGCCTGCAAAGCTCCAGCCAAGTCAGGGTCCACTTATTTCAACTACAAGGGCTTCTTTAGCATCATCCTCTTCGCCATGGTCAATGCTGACTACAAGTTCATGTACATCGATGCTTCAGGCAACGGCTCATCTTCAGATGCCCAGGTATACAACGCCAGTGACCTCAAGGAGGGCTGGAAATCAACCTCATGGTGGGCTTCCCAGATCCAGACCCTCTGCCCAACGACACTCAAGATGTGCCCTACTTCATCGTGGGGGATGACGCCTTCTCCCTCACAACCTACCTCATGAAGCCCTACACCTCCAAATGCCTCACCCGTGAAGAGAGGATCTTCAACTACAGGCTGTTCAGGGCAAGACGGGTGGTGGAGAACGCCTTTGGCATCCTGGCCAACAGGTTCCAGGTACTTCTCACCAACATGCAGAATAGACCAGAGACCATGGGGAGTATCGTGGAAGCTTGCTGCATCCTGCACAATCTCATGCGCACCCGCTACCCAGTCTGGCAGAACAGGCTTGTAGACCGTGAACAAGGCAATGGGGACATGGAGCCTGGGGAATGGAGGCAAGGGCAAAACCTGATCGACACTGAGGATGTGTAAGGCCCCAACAGAGCCTCACGTGAGGCGAAGAAGCAGCGCAACCTCCTGAAACACTGGTGCAACTCCCCAGCTGGAGCAGTGGAGTGGCAAGACAGGATGGTAGATGCTTAATGGATGCTTCCTTCAGTCTGTCTCATCACAAAGATGAGATTGGGCCATTTATGTTTGGTTGGCCTACAATGAACAGGGCATTTATAAAGAGTTGTGTTTATGTTGACATGTGTGGATAATTATTACATTATTATTGATAATAAAGGGCCGTAGGTGTGGCACCTGGGAGGGTGGACCATACAGTCCCACTATGCTTGCACTGGAGGTTTATCTATCCCACTGCTATCCTAACCCATCCCACAGCTATTACCCATCCCACAGGTATCCTAACCCATCCCAAAGCTATCCTTACCCATCCCACAAGCAAGCAAAGGCTTAAACCATTTCTAAAAGTTTCCACCAAGACTTTATTAAAAAAAAGAAATGAAGCA
>BLBF01000068.1:10775221-10785971 GCA_015471245.1 Laticauda colubrina
ACAAATAATAAAAAACGATGAAAACAAAACCAAAGGGGGGGGGGGAATCCAAGAAAATAATAAAGAACTTTTTAAAATTAACCCAGAACATCTAAACAATCAAAAAGAGCAAAAAGGAAACTTACGGTTAGATGAGACTTGCGGGAAAAATCCAGACGAAGGGGCCAGCCAAGCCAGCTCGACCTGCCCGGAGAAGCCAGGAGGGAGCAGCAAAACCACTGGCCTGAGAAACTCAAGCGGTAGCAAAATGGCTGACTCACCCTTCCAGGCGGTTCCATGGAGAAGGGCCGGAGAGACAGGAACCCCATCCGAACCGGTTGAAGTCTCCAGCGAAAATTAACCGCACAAGTCCAGTAGAATCCGAAGAAGCCCCACCTACCTGCGCGACTACATCACCACCTAGGACTAAACCAAGGGGGGGAGGGGTGTTCTGTATAAAATAGTTTACTCCAAATCCTCTAAGTATGATTGGCTAGAAAAGTCAGCATAGGGATTGGTTCACTAGGAACCAATCCAAAAGAGCTGCCAAAAGGCGGCTAAATCAAACAACCGTCATTGGCTACAAGCCGGCAGGCAAGCCGTATATAAAGGTTGCCGCGGCTAGAGCCAAACCAATCCGTTCCGGTTACTTAAACTGTTGAAATAAAGACTTTTACTGTTGGAACCCGGTCTACCTTGCGTTTTTCCAGACGGAACAAGAGTCACATGCAGTTCTTAGAGTCAGTTCTTTTTCTTCCATGTCTAGATCAAACTTTAAACTGCCAGAATGAAACCAACCTCTTGGCTTTATCATTGGCCAAAAATAAATCATTATCATTACATGTTTCTGGTAGTAGCTGATATTGGAATCAGTGATTGGTCTCATGGACATCAATACATCCATGGAAATAACCCAGGACACCCATCTGATCCTCAGTCCCAGCTGATTTTTAACCTTTTGCCATGTCAGTTAGAAAAAGCAGGATGTCAACCATTGTAAAGCAAAGAACTAAACTGCTAATATGTCTATTTTCAGCCTGGCTCTAGAAAATGAAAATGCATTCAATTTGCAGGATGAAAATTCTTCCAAACAATAAAAAAAAGGAATGCTGGGAAGGATTTAAAAAAACCAAGACAATGGTCACCATAAACATGGTTGTGGCTGCCACTTGTATTTTGTTGAAATCTCTGGATAATGCTCCAGCTTTTAAAATGTCCTCTTCATAAAGAGTCGTCCAGCCTGTCCCAAAGATACTGTTTGAAAGGCAAGTGAACTCAGTTGTTTCTTTCCTTGAAAATGTTTTGCTTCTCATCCAAGAAGCCTCCTCAGAACTTGGGACAACCTTCACTTGGATGATTGAGAACCTTCATAGACAATCTTCCAAATGAAATATGGAAGGGAAAGCAACTGGGACAACCAAAGTCACCCAACCAGCCATTCATGCCTGGTGGACTGAGTAGCAGATGCACAGATTATTTGGACATTGCCTTCATTTGCTGTAATGAAATATTTTGCACTTCTACTTAAAACCTAGCAATTATTTCTAAAGATGCCTCTAGGACTATCCATTAGCGGATGCAAATGTTACACAAACCAACATCCTTTTTTTTCCCCCAGCAATGCTGTTTTTGGCAGGGAATCAGCAGCCACTCTCCAATTTAGGCACTTCATGTCCCAAATTACTTATACAACTTTGAAAAATGTGGTACTTTTTCTCGCAAATGGCAGTTGGGGAAGCTGATGTAACCAAGAGATGCTTCTAGAAAGGCCTGTCACACTTCCTTTCCTTCTATTTATGAGGGAGAACTTTCAGCCTCCTCTCAGAATGGATGAGAGAGACGATAAAAACACCTTCTTAATGGCTTTCTGAGAGAAAAAAATGTGAAATTAGCATCCTTTATTTACTGGGGGAACAGAGATCCTGGTGACTCTAACCTCAGGAAGGAGGCAAAATGAGCTGAAAAACAACTTCCCCCCTCCATGCTAACCCCTGGTGTGGAGGAGAGAAAAAAATCGTTCCTTTGTTCCCTGAAATTCTTATGAACTGCAACAACAGACCTGAACAGCTGAGTGTGTAACTCAGATGAATCTGACACAACGAGATCTGTTTTTTATTTTATTTGGAGACATCTGTTTGGTGCTATATAATAAAGAGCATAGGACTGTTTGGAATGTTTGGCAAGCATGGGGTTGTTTTTTAGCATTAAAGAAAGGACAGAAATAAAGTCATACTGAGTTTCTGAGAGGTCAGCTCTGTGGCTTCCAAGTTTAGATGCAAGCAAGTATGATTTTAATGAAAAAAATCATGAGCCGAGGTTTTGTTTAGAAGGCAGAATGGCTTCTACCAAGCTACCCACACTTGTGATTTTTTTTCCCTCTTGTAAATCCTAGTGGTTTATTCTGGCCATAGCCAGAAGATTTAGCAGATAACAGATAATCAGAGTTGGAAGGGACCTTGTAGATACCCTGCCCAAGCAGGAGACCCTACACCATTTCTGACAAATAGCAGTCCAGTCTCTTCTTGAAAGCTTCAAATGATGAAGCTCACACAACTTCTTGGGTTGGAAGGGCAACTTCTGTTCCATTGGTTGATTGTTCTTACTGTCAGAAAGTTTCTCCTTATTTCCAGGTTGAATCTCTCCTTGTTCAATTTCTATCCATTATTCCTTGTCTGGCCTGCAGGTGTGCTTTAGAAAATAGCTTGACCCCCTTCCTCTCTATGGCAGCCCCTCAAATATTGGAACACTGGAATGTTTAGTGATGAGACATTTCGTGATATCTAATTTCTTTCAGAACCCAAAAGATCATTCAGACAAAAGCTTGACCAAACCTTTATCTGTGTGATTGGGGAAGCTTGGAATGGCTTTCATAACAATAGGGTGCATTTCTCCCATCCGGATGAAACAAACAGTAAACATAAAGCTACAGGAGGGCTGGCAAAAAGTAGAGATGGGTATTTTCTCCTCGTTATGATAGTTTTTTTTAATTTGAAAAGATACTGTTTTCGCTGGCCTTTAGAGGCAACTTAAATACTGAGAACTTAATCCACACACACATTGCATTCTGACTAGGGGCAGATCAGACAGATATCCCCTTCTTATCTCATGTGCCTAGGATTATAAAATAAGAATTGAGACAGAAGAAATATGGGGAGGAGGTTAGAAAAGCAGAGCAGGACTGAAAACGTTCTCATGGAATGTGAATTGAAAATACTGATCAGCTGAACAAGGACTTTCATGAAAAGCTGAGAAAACTGTGGCTCCCTGATATTGCTCAACTACAATTCCCAAAGGCCAGTGGTGATAGTTACAGAGAATTACAGTTCAGCAACTTTCAGAGGGCCTTAGGTTACCCATCATTTTTAAAAAAATTATGAGGTCGGAAGACAAGTCGGACAGGAGTAAAATAGTGGCAGATTCCAAGGAAAAATTCTACTGTTTCACTGATGTTGATTGGGCTCAGAGGTGGAATGCAGCAAGTTCTGACCAGTTTTGGAGAATCGGTTGCAGAAATTTTGAGTAGTTCGGAGAACCGGCAAATACCACCTTGACTGGCCCCGCTCCTATCTATTCTCTGCCTCCCGAGTTCCAACTGATTATCTAGGTCTTCTTTTGTTGCCCTGCACAGGAGAACGGAGCTGGAAAGCAGGTTAGTGGGGTGGGGAGGGAATAGGGATTTTGCAGTAACCTTCCCTTGCTACACCCACCAAGCCATGCCACACCCACCAAGACACACCAACAGAACTGGTCGTAAAAAAAATTGAATCCCACCGATTGGGCTCTGTCTCTGCTACCTTCTGAGTCAAGATGACCAGGCTGTAATCCAGGAGACAGATGTGCTGGATAAAATTTAGAAAAATAGAACAAGTTGAACAGTATTTCCCACGTCATAGTTTGCAATGTAGAAATAGATTGGTCTAAAAGAGAGAACTACACCAACTTGCAACCATTCATTTAGTAACCGTTTGAAGTTACTAAGATGCTTTAAAAAAATGACTTACAACTGGTCTTCTAAAGCCCCTGTCACACAGCACCAACAGATGGAAAGAGGATGTAAAACGGAGAGAAACACTTGCCATCCATTGGTTAACGCGATGCTTCTGTTCTGTACTCACTGCCTCTGTTTTTCATCCTCTCTATCCGTCCAGCATCTGTCAACTGAGATTCCATCCGCTCAAAAAGTTTTGAGCTGCTCAAAACTTTTTGAGCGGAAAATGTATCCAACGCGTCCGTTCTGCATCTGCAACGCATACGGGGAACATCCGTTCTACATCCGTCGTCATCCGTTATGCGTCCGCTATATCCGCTAGGCATCCGCTGCGTATACGCGCAACTCGCATCCGCTCCAGCGGAAAATGGACTCTCTCCAAGCAGCCTGCTTCCTTTTGGTGTCCCGATAGAGCCTGTGTCCCTTCCGCCATAGATACCCGTTCTCCCTCAGCCATTCCAGCACCTCATCCTCATGTTCCTCTTCAATGGAGTATTGCCTCCTCTCCCGTTCACGCGTATGCCTCTTCCGCCCTCTGGCAGGGCCATCTGGGCCCTCATCAGAGGGGCTTTGAGGTTGTAGGGGCTGCTCCTCCACACCACCACCATCAGCAGCAGCAACAACAACAGTAGCAGCAAAAGCAGGACCAGCAGGATCAGCAGGACCAGCAGCAACAGCAGCACCAGGATCATCAGCAGCAGACTAAGCACCAGCAGCACCAGCAGGACCAGCAGCACCAGCAGGACCAGCAGGACCAGGATCACCAACAGGACCAGGAGCACCAGCAGCACCAGCAGGACTAGGAGCACCAGCAGAACCAGGAGCAGCGCCAGCAGAGTAAGCACCAGCAGAAGCACCAGCACCAGGAGCAGCGCCAGCAGAGTAAGCACCAGCAGAAGTCCCAGCACCAGGAGAAGCACCAGCAGAGTAAGCCCCAGCAGAAGCCCCAGCACCAGGAGCAGCACCAGCAGAAGCCCCAACACTAGGAGCAGCACCAGCAGAGTAAGCACCAGCAGAAGCCCCAGCACCAGGAGCAGCACCAGCAGAGTAAGCCCCAGCAGAAGCACCAGCACCAGGAGCAGCACCAGCAGAAGCTCCAGCACCAGAAGAACGAGCCCGGGTAGCAGAAGCCCCAGCAGAAGCAGAGTCAGGGCCAGGGGGTGGGATGGTGGCCCTGTCCCTCTTGCCAGGGCTGGCAGCAGATGGCAGAGGCTTTCTTTTCTTCCCCATGGTTGTTGGCTTACTGGCTGGCTGGCTGGAGCTGTGTCTGGCAGCAGATCTTTCCTCTGAATGGTGACCTGCTTGCGAGCTGCTTCCCTTTATATCCGCGGGGCTGACGCAATGCATCCTCCCCGCATGCGCAGTGAACGCTTTGCATCCGCTCGGCATCCGCTCAGCATCCGCTAGGCTTCTGCTCTGTATCCGCTTCATCCGCTCAGCATCCGCTCTGTATCCGCTCCTTCCGCTGCGCGTCCGCTTTGCTGTGCTCCCCTGGAAGCCCTGCGGATGTGCCATCCACTCCCGTCCGCTAGGCTTCTGTGGAGCATCTGCTTTCCATCCTGGCTACGTCCTCCCCACGTCCATTCCTTTCCGTTGTTGTCCGCTCTCGTTATGCATATTCGGAGCACTTTTGAGAGTGGATAACAACGGATAGAACATTTTCTCGTCTGCTGTGTCCTTTTTACAAACGTTTTGCATCCGTCAGCCAATGTGACAGGTCCTTAAGTTACAGCTGTTGCAGTGTCCCTGTGATAACACGTGGTCAGAAGAAACAACTGTGGTGGTTGCCTTAATGAGCAATAAAGGCCTTAAAATTGGGTGCAATTCACATAATGATCACCTCATTAAGCAAGGGAAGTTCTGGTGGGATAATTGGGGTCGTACGTTGAGGACTACCTGTTATCCCAAAGCCACTGGGTTTGTTATCAACAAAGCCCTTGTTTGTGGGCTTGAAATTGAGACTGTCTGTTTGGAGTCCACACCTTAGTAAGTATGCAATAGTGGCGAATATCTGTAGCTCGGGTGTAGGATGAGGGTGGAGGTTGTTTCTCCGAACCTGTGGCTTGGTTTCCGATCATTTGGTTACCAGCTAGATGACATCTTCAATGAGTTTAAGGAATGGCACTGTTTGTATTCTTCTGCTTATAAGGGCTTCGTGTGGTCAGTAGGACTTGTCAGGGGAGGGTCTAGTGATAGGCCTTGTGGTGGATCAGATGTGGGTTACATCAGGTGAGGGTCTTGTGACAACAGCCATCACAATGTCCTTCATCTATATAACCCTCCTATCACAAGACCTACCGACCACACACAGCCCTTATTAGAAGAAGAACACCAACACTGACATTCCCAAATTCTGCTGAAGATACAGCCTGGTAATGAAACAGACACAGACTTCAACGCATAATTAGAACTGCAGAAAGAACAATTGCTACCAACCTGCCTTCCATTGAGAACCTGTACACTGCATGAGTGAAAAAGAGGGCTGTGAAAATATTTACAGACCCCTCACATCCCGGACATAACTGTTTCAACTCCTACCCTCAAAACGACGCTATAGAGCGCTGCACACCAGAACAACTAGACACAAGGACAGTTTTTTCCTGAATGCCATCACTCTGCTAAACAACTAACTCCCACAACATTGTCAACTTATTTATAAGACTGTACTACTATTATTCCTCTACTACTAGATTATGATAACACTTCCTAGTATCTATCTCTTCCCACTTATGACTATAACCATGTTGCTTATATCTTTACAAATTATATTGTTTTATTATTTGTTTCCTAGTATGATTTGATTGCTTACCTATGACCATCACTAAATGTTGTATCTTATGATTCTTGATGAATGTATTTTTTTCCTTTATGCACACTGAGACCATATGCACCAAAGAGAAATTCTTGGTGTGTCCAATCACACTTGACCAATAAAGAATTCCTGTTCTGTTCTGTTCTGTTCTGTTCTACTCTACTCTATTCCTGGTGAGGTAAGCAAATGTTCTTACACTTCTGAGGAGACTTTACCATCTTTCAATTATTTTGTTGATTCTTTCACAATGAAGTTGAAATGCATTTATTATTTTTATGAGACCCTTATGAGACAACTGAAACTACCAAAAAAAAATCCACTTCCCCCTCCACATTTTTTCCATTGTTGAAGGGTACAGAGCTACCATAAGAAGCCAATTAGGCTAAGCCATAATTCAAAGGCTCCTTAAATGCCCAAAGAATGCTATATCCTTGCATGCATTCAACAAATACACATACACACATTGCTTAAGAGCAGATGGAACAGCCTTGGCTCCATTTACATTCTTTTCACGATATTCACTACTACATCTGATGCAGCTCATCACTCAGACTTCTCTGGAGAAATCCTTAAAACAAACATAAACATGATTAAAATGGAAATGTTCATTTTCCAAAAATGTTTGAAATATTTCAAAGTTTAAAAAAATAATGTGCTATTTCTTTCTTTCTGAAAGATGGGGGAAATGCTTTAGAAAGCAGCTGTTTGCCGTTATGTATTGTCCATCTCTGAATGTACATTGAGAGCATTTGCACCAAAGACAAATTCTTTGTGTGTCCAATCATACTTGGCCAATAAAGAATTCTATTATACTCTATTCTAAAAAAAAAAGCATAGAAAAATAAAATATGGCTGTTCAATTGTTAAGTGCAGGCAACCAACTTTCTCCTTTTTTCTAAGAAGAAATTACAGGCAGTGTCCAACTTATGGCCACAGTTGAGCACAACAGAAACATTTCTGTTGCTCAGTGAGAAATTTGTTAAATGAGCTTTGTCCCGTTTTACAACATTTCTTGCCCCCAGTTGTTAAGTGAACCACTGCAGTTGGTAAAATTAGTTAACACATTTGTTTTTTGAAAGGTAGTAAATTTTGTGCAACTGTCACAAATGCCAGTGACTTGCCAAACATCTGAATTTTGATCATGTGACCACAGGAATGCTGCAGTGGTCATCAGTGTGAAAAATAGTCATAAGTCACTTTTTTCAATGCTGTTGTAACTTTGAACGGTCACTCAATAAACTGTTGTAAGTGGAGGACTACCTGAATATGTGGCAATGTAATGGCTATTACATTGGACTGCTAATGTAACCCACCAATCCTGTGCTTTCTCACTCCTCCAAGCAGTTTTTTTAAAAAGTACATAAAGAGAAAATCTAAAATTTAATGCTAAAATAACCTCTTCAAGGGAAAGTTAGGTGTTGGTAAGATGGCATGTGAAGGATCAGGGAAGCTGTCCTTTCTCAAAAACAACTTTCTATGATTTCAGAAAATTAAATTAATGCAATTTCAAACATTCACAATTCAGGAGGTTGTTAAAACTAGGCCATCTCTCAGAAGACACCATGAATGCTTGGCAATTTTTCACAATATTACAGGGTTTTCATACAAGATATTTTGGTCATGAGAAGTGGGGGCAGAATTTAGCAATTCTTCCCAATTTAGCAATATCCCTTAGACTTATATACCACTTCATAATACTTTA
The DNA here is from genome assembly GCA_015471245.1 of Laticauda colubrina. NCBI lineage: Eukaryota > Metazoa > Chordata > Lepidosauria > Squamata > Elapidae > Laticauda > Laticauda colubrina. The sequence continues at coordinate 10,783,703 of BLBF01000068.1, forward strand.
CAGCCCTCTCTAAGCAGTTTATCCAGATTGCCCCCAACAATCTGGATCATCATTTTACTAACCTCAGAGGGATGGAAGGCTGAGTCAACCTCAAGCTGGTGAGACTCGAACTGCTGGCAGTTGGCAGAATTAGCCTGCAAATACTGCATTCTAACCACTGTGCTACCATGGCTCTTTTGCATTCTGCATTTGAATTAGTTGCTAGAATCCAGCTGTAAGTATTTATGATACAACCACATTTGGAAAGATCCATATAACTTTGCACTAACTCACATATTTACATTCTGTAACAACTGTAATCTCAGCAAAATCCTCTCCCAAATGAAGGCGAAAATACATGTCCCAGGATAATGTTGCAGGATCCAATCTGAGTGGGTTACTGGGATCAGAGGTTTTGTCTCCCTAGCTTTTGGACTCATGCTGGAGCCCATCCTCAGGGAACTCCTCTCTAGTAGTGTGTGTGCTCTCGGCTGTTCTGTGTGTAGTATTTATATGGTGCCTGGTTGTGTGTGGCTCACAGCTGGCCACTAATATCCCAATCAACAACTAAAAAGCCACATACCAACCAGGCACTACCTGAATAGAATATGTGCTTTGGGTGTAGAATAGCCCAATGTACCCATTCTGATGAGAGAGAAATACCCTCAGGATGGGCTCCAGGACAAATCCAAAAGCTTGGAAGACTAAACCTATAGTCTCGGTGAATCCTGAAAAATCCTCTCCTTTCCCTGAATAAAGGTAAAGATTCCCCTCACTCATGCGTGCTAATCGTTTCTGGCTCTAGGGGGCGCTGCTCATCTCTGTTACAAAGTCAAAGAGCCAGCGCTGTCCAAAGACGTCTCCATGGTCATGTGGCCGGCATGACTAAACGCCGAAGGCTCACGGAACGCTGTTACCTTCCCACCAAAGTGGTCCCTATTTTTCTACTTGCATTTTTTACATGCTTTTGAACTACTTGGTTGGCAGAAGCTGGGCCAAGTAACAGGAGCTCACTCCGTTACGTGGCGCTAGGGATTCGAACTGCCGAATTGCTGACCTTTCTGATCGACAAGCCCGGTGTCTTAGCCACCGAGCCACCGCGTCCCTTTCTTTCCCTGAATGCAACATAATTATTCTTTGCAGAGCTCTGAAAAAAATCATGCCACAATATATGATCCATGAGCAATACCTACAGGTCTACAGTAAGTTCAACCAGACTAAAACTTCTTACAGCTTTAGTAGGATGGGACACATGGTTATATTTGCAACCCGAGGAAATAAAACCCCCAATACTTTAGGCCGGTAATACATCCAAATGTCAACAACCAAAGATAATGCCTGTTCTGATTCACATCAGCAGGGGCTGTCAAGAGAGAAAAGACACTCTTCAGCAAATCCAAGAAATAAGGTCAGCCAAACCATCTCTTGACAACATTGGACACAATCCCCTCTTGGGTTTCCAACTGTTTTCCACATTTTCCCGTATGTAAATATTCCCATGCATGATATTGGGTTACAGCATTTTTAGAGTATAATGCAATGGGCCAAGACAAAAAAAATTCCCAGAAGACCTCATTTAAAACAGGGAATGCTTTATTGAAGAACTGGAGGGTGTGGCAGCTTGGAGCAAAGGCTTACATATAAGGCTGGGGGTAGTGGTGGTGGTGGTCAGATTTTCTTCTCTCCAAAAAAAAATTCTTTTTGAAATTCTCCTAGGTTCAGAATTGGCCATCAGGGAGGAAAGATTACTGTGGGAGAAAAATATATAAAAGCTTCTGGGGTTTTAAGAGTTGGTCTTCTTTTATGCAGTTGCTAACTGTGGACCTGAGGAACTATAGACCATGAAATGTATTGTGTTGCTTGCCCTAACATGGCCTATAGAAATTTGATATGGGTGTCCATTTCTTGACATAATTAACACTTGACTTTACTGTGTATTGATAGCTGCTCTGGAAGAAAGATTCATAAGTATCTTGGCATGTAGGAATGGAATTCTGAATCACATTCTCTCATCTAACGATATACAATTAAAAACACAGAGATAAAAATATTGTGAGCACTGATTTCACATAGGAAAGTTCATATAGAATGTGATTCAAAACCCTGGAATTCTATAATATTGAAGTTCCCTGAGGTCTATATAAGAAAAGCTTCTTTGTTCCAAGACAGAATAAAAAAAACAAAAGAAAGACAGAGAAAGAGAGAGAGAAAGAAAAAAAGAAAGAAGGAAAGAAGGAAAGAAGGAAAGAAAGAAAGAAAGAAAGAAAGAAAGAAAGAAAGAAAGAAAGAA
>BLBF01000068.1:10785981-10806259 GCA_015471245.1 Laticauda colubrina
GAAAGAAAGAAAGAAAGAAAGAAAGAAAGAAAGAAAGAAAGAAAGAAAGAAAGAAAGAGAAAGAAGATGAGAAAGGAAGAAAGAGAGAGGGAGAGAAGGTAGGTAGGTAGGTAGGAACATTCGCCAAGAATCTCTTGTTATGAATGAGCTTCCATGCCTCTCTTGTTCACTTCTGGAAAGAACCCAAGAAAGCAAAGATATCCATGTGGAAGGTTTATATTCTGCTTTATCGATTTTACCTGCTGGGGGCCATGCCTTGATGTACCCAGTACAGTGAACCACAGCATATTGCGCCTCTCCTTCCTTCACTGGGCCCAGGCCGTTTCTAAATAGAAAGCAGAGAAAAATAAATAACCATGTTTGTTTTTCAACCAAGACAATCCTTCAAATTCATTACCACTACTCTCTGAATCCTCTTTTCATAGTTCAATCAAAATGACTCCCTTTGAAACAGACATGTTTCCTGTTTGGCCCAAGGTCCAAACTCAGGCGCTCCCCCTCACGTCAATTAGAAGCCACAGAAATAGACTATAGAAGAAACTGAGTGAGTCACATATAGTATAATGGCACAATTTATTTAGTTTATTTCTTGGGTAAGATAATTTGGAAGTCAGTGTTACTTGAAAAAAAAATGCCAATAAATGGATGTCGTTTCTCAAATCTTGGAGCAGAACAAAACATTTGGGATATGAAATCTGCAAATGAATATATATATGGAAAGAAGCAATTGAAAGGAACAAATCGCCAAATTTGTTGCAGTGTTTATATTCCCCTCTCTCTAACAAAATCTTCTTGGTCTTCTCTATTTGGGATATAGCTAAATAAATATACACAAATATATATTAAACTGTCGCTTATAAATACACACATACTTAAAACTCATATACACATCTATTCACATACACTCATACAAATTCATGCAGGCAGTCACTAAGCAGCAATGTGCACAAACCACATGAATTTCGTGAAATTAAATTTCCCCTGAAACATCATTAACATGAACAATGACAAATAAACAAATAAATCTTGTTTTGAGCACATTTTAAACCCTGCAATTTAAGAAAACAAATGCTCGTCTTCAACATTAAGAATAATTATGGTTTAGTCCTAAGCTTTGGTAAAAGCACATTTGGCAACATTGGCAAAAGGGTTTGAGTGAGCATAGTATGGATCGTTCTATGCTCACACAAACTCTTTTGCCAATGTTTTAATTTGATGGGTTTCTTCAAATTGAACTAGCCCACTGGCACATTTGCAGAATTCCTTTGAGTCCAAGTGTCAAATATGAATGCCTTCATCATAACTGTGAATGCTGATCTCAAGGCCCACAAAAATGTGAACTGATGCTTCTGAGACTTACCTTGTCAACCCAAGCGTTGCCTATCATAATAGGTCAACATTTTTCTAAGGTCTCAAATAATGAGGATAACTAAGGGTTATGCCAAAGAAGGAACAGAAAACACCAACCTGTATCTTTTCCTCATGGTTGTTATCCTGTTCAGAGGTAAATGATCCAATGGAGCATTTCCACATCTAGAAATGAAACAGCGTAAGACAGTTGGCAACCCTACTTCACTGCAGGGAACAAGCTACAACAATGAACTAACACAACTGCAGCCAGAAACCTTTGTAGCAGAAGGCTTTTAAAGATCATGGGTTGGTGTTTGCTTTGCTTTGTGTTTGCCTCGAAGTCACAAAGAACATAGGGGAACAACCTATTCTGCAAAACAACTGAGGGCAAGGTAAGAAATAATGGATGGAAACTTATCAAAGAGAGATCCAACCTAGAACTAAGAAGAAATAATCCAATTAATAGTGTCATCTAACAGATCTAAGAGATAATCAGAGTTGGAAGGGACCTTGTAGGTCATCTAGTCCAATTCCCCACCCAAGCAGGAGACCCTACACCATTTCTGACAAATGGCAGTCCAATCTCCTCTTGAAGCTCTCAAGTGATGACGCTCCCACAACTTCCGAGAGCAACTTCTGTTCCATGGGTTGATTGTTCTCACTGTCAAAAAATTTCTCCTTATTTCCAGGTTAAATCTTTCCTTGTTCAGTTTCCATCCATTATTCCTTGTCTGGCCTACAGGTGCCTTGGAAAATAGCTTGACCCCTTCCTCTCTGGGGCAGCCCCTCAAATATTGGAAGATTGCTATCATGTCTCCCCTGGTCCTTCTCTTCACTAGATTAGCCATGCCCAGTTCCTGCAACTGTTCTTCATATGCCTTAGTCTCCAGTTCCCCCATCTTAAAGGAAGTTTAAGTCTTTTTGTTGCTCTTTGTAGGCTGATCCAGAAGTCATTTTGTTGTAGTTTTAGGTAATCACTAGAGAGGTAATACTAGTGAAAGATAAAAACCCCAACCTTACAGAATGCATAATAACCAGAATTGGAAGGGAAGTTAGACGTTAAAATAACAGAGTTGGAAGAGACCTTGGACATCTTAAAATACAACCCCTGCTTAGGCAGGAAACCTTAATTCCTGAGATACTGGAACACAGCTATTATGCCACCCCAAGGCCTTCTTTTCATTAAACTAGAGATACCCAATTCCAGCAACTGTTCTTTGTATATTTTAGCCTCCAGTCCCCCAATCATCTTTGTTGGAACTTCTCATCCAATCTACTGCTCAGGCAGGAAACTCTATACCATTTCAGACAAATAGTTTTCTAATCTCTTCTTAAAAAACCTCTGGTGTTGGGGCATCCACAACTTCTTGAGACAAGTTGTTCCACTGACTATTAATCCTCAGGTAGATAATTTTTTCTCCATTTGATGTAGGATAGCATGGTTATATGGATAAATCCATGTACATACCAAACCAAAAGAAGAAGAATATACCTAAGAACAAAAATTAAAAAGGCAGCTGTTCTGACCATGGAGATCCCAATCTATAGTAGCACCACAAACATATTAGGATAATTCATAATTGTAAAATAAAATGAAATTTCAATTACATAAGCTCTTCTTTGGACAAAATGGTAAACAAAGCAAACTTAGGAGAGTTGAAGATGGCTGATACTCAAACCATGTGTTCCACGTTTTGTGACAGCTTTAAGGTGGTTAGAAGAATCCCAGATATTTATTTTAGACCACAAAATGGTTAAACCATAAGCCACAGGCCTGAGACAAGCTTAATTATTGCCATACGATGGGATTTTTAAAAATAAAGTATTTAAAGACACCTAAAGTATTTCAAAATTGGAAAAATTAAGATCATCTCAAGAATTGCTCATGTGCCTAAAATTAGCTGGGTGATTACTTATTGTTTTCTTTCCCCTTATAAATAAAAATGTGGTGTGTTATGAAACAAAAATAAGGCCACATTTCCATTCCAATCTTTCGTCTCAGAAATAATAATTTGAATAATAATATAGTAAGATGACACAATGGATCACATTTCATGGTCAGTCTGGTGACTGTGTTCTAGTAAACACAACCAAGAAAAGGATGTGAGCTACTGACTCATACGTTTGTTTTTTTAAAAAAAAAACCAAGATGCAGATTTATGGATATTATTAATGAAAACAAGCACCACTTTCTGAAAATGGCTAGTTTGTAATTGGGATCGTTCTTTTCGGACAGTGAATTTAAATAGCAACTATTCTCCAAAGCACCTGAAGGCAGGACAAGAAGCAATGGATAACCTTTCAAGAAGAGAAACGACATAGAGCTAAGGAAAAATTTCCTAACAGTGAGATCAATTAATCACTTGCCTTCAGAAGTTGTTGGTGCTCCATCACTGGAGGTTTTAAATAACAGATTAGGTCACCATTTGTCTTAAATGGTTCCTGCTCAAGCAGAGGATTGAAGACCTCCAAGATCCCTTCCAATTCTGTTACTCGGTGATTCAGTAAAAACTGAACATGAGACCCGATACAGTAGATGTGAAGAAAGAGTGAGGTCCAGGCTAAAAATTGGATGAAGGTGGAAGGTGAAACCCATGGGGCTCCCTAGAATAATTTGGGAAGGAAATCAGTGGTGGTATTCAAATAAAGCTGCCATCGGTTCGGTGGGCGTGGCTTGGTGACTGAGCTTTGTGTGCATGTACACACTTTGAGTGCATCCGTGTGCCAAACACACACTTTGTGCAGGCACAGAGGCATTCTAACTTGCCTCCTGCAAGCCTGCATGATGGTGGTCACTGCAGCAGCTACCGCGCGGCACTATTCTGCGCTGCGCAAAGCAGCTGCACTTTGAATTCTGGCCATAAAAGTGAATATGGGAGCCTGGGCAGACGGGTGGGCCAACCACAGAGCAGCGAAGAGAACCGGTTCGGTCTCCACTGCTCATCGCCACTAACACCTCTCCAGAACTGGGCAGAACCAGTCGAATACCACCACTGAAGGAAATATTCTGAAACAATGCTGTCAATGCTTCGAACGAATGAACGAATGAATGAATGAATGAATGAATGAACGAACTTCTTAACAGTGAGGACAACGAAGCAGTAAAACAGCTTGCGATCAGAAGTTGTGGGTGCTTCATCGCTCGTGGTTTTTAAGAAGGGACTAAACAGTTGCTGGTCTGAAATGGTGTAGGATCTCCTGCTTGAGTAGGGGGTTGGACTAGAAGACCTCCAAGGTCCCTTCCAGCTCTACAGCCCCCTCACATCTTGAACATAAACTGTTTCAACTCCTTCCCTCAAAATGACGCTATAGAGGACTGCACACCAGAACGACGAGACACAAGGACAGTTTTTTCCCCGGACGCCATCACTCTGCCAAACAAATAATTCCCTCAACACAGTCCAACTATTTACTAAGTCTGCATTACTATTATTATTATTATTCTCATCACACCTTATCATCCATCTCTTCCCACTTGTTACTCTATGACTGTAACTTTGTTGCTTGTATCCTAACAATTTATATTGACTGTTTCCTAGTATGATTTGATTGCTTATGACTATAATTAAGTGTTGTGCCTTATGAATCTTGACTCTTGACGAGTGTATCTTTTCTTTCATATACACTGAAAGCATTTGCACCAAGACAAATTCCTTTTGTGTCCAATCACACTTGGCCAATAAAGAATTCTGTTCTGTTCTGTTCTGTTCTGTTCTGTTCTGTTCTGTTCTATTCTCTATTCTGATTGAGTGAATGAATATCAGTGTGCTGCAGTGGTTAAGGTACTGAGCTAGGAGAAAAGTTTTAGTCTTCCCTTAATGATGAAAACAGAAATAGCATACCTCATTCTGCATATGAAGGAACGCCTGGATCCCATGCACATTCTCATTGAAGACTGCTGACCTTCCTTCTTTACTGTGCCAGTTTTTAAATCCAAAATCCTCCCTACGCAGCGGGAAGGGGAAGTGCAAACAAGAACAAAAAGGAGAAAAAGATGGGTCACCAAGAAGGCAATCTGACTCCGACAGCACAGTCTAAATTGAAATAATTTTACAGTGTTAGGAGAACAATATCTCATAAGCATGTTATAGTTCCATACTACGCTGGAAGAAAGGATGAAAGAAAAAGCAGAATGGACCAACTGAGCAATTATAGTATCTTCATCAAGCCTGTGATTCACACCTTTCACATTAGCTTGTTTGCTGCACATCTGAACTCACACTGAAATGTACTAACAGCCTCTTGTTCTACAGTGGCCTGGCTATAGCTCCACACTATACACTATAACTCTACACTGAGGAGCTCAGCAGTTGAATCAGGCATAAAAATGTGTGAGTGCGTTACACAAATTCTAAGCAGAAGTCAGAATTTCTGCCGCTGAGATTCTTAGGACAATTATACCAATTTTTGTAGCGGCCATAGATTAAACCTGGTCAATTTCTATGCAATCATAATGATGTTTTGGTTTATTTATTAGAAAACATAATATACCTCATTTTTCAAACCTCTTTGAAAGCAGGGTCCAACTGGATCTTGTCAAATTCTAATTCTTATCAGCCACAATGAAAAGAGAGGATTAAGTTTGTAGAATTAGAAAGCCATACTTTGCCAACTGTTGATTTAAGCCAATATATCAGCCCATGAGGCTCAAATAATTGTACTGCGGCAAGTAAAACCACATTTAAACTAATAGAAGCTGAGAAGATTGATTGGAATGGAAGGATTTACAATCTATCACAGCCATAAAATATACCATGTATAGGAGAAACAAAGCATCCAGTGAAAGCAAGAATACATTCTGAGAATTTGAACCTTGCTGCAACAAGACAATGAATTACAAACCTCGGTCATAAATCATCTAGTAAAGAAGGAAAATTCCCCATACTTGATGCTCACAATTAAGTCACATACTGGAAAACTTATGGAGTTCTTTCTTCCTTCACTCCCAGTACTGAGACAGTTATAAAAATCATAATTTGTTCCATGTGATGCTTTTTCTGGCCTGGGACACCTTAATGAAGAAATCTGCCCACTCTCGTATTTTTGACTCCTTACATCTTCACTTAGGAATGCAGTCGAAGATGTTTGAAAGATGACCAGCAGACGCCAGTTCTCCTCCTGAATCACACACTTTATAATCCCAATGACCTTCTTTTCAGAGATGACTGAGAAAGTAGGACCAAAGAACTATTACCTAACCTCCAATCATTTGGGGGTACCCATTCCGGGGTTTGTTATGAGCAAGATGCAGATTTTTATGGCATAGCAATTGAACTGATAATCACTCAAACCAACAGACTACTGGAAATCCCTAAATTCTCAAGATTAAGTATTTTTTCCAGTAATTGTTCATTTTCCCCAAGTTTTCACCCTACCATGATCTGGCTTATTCAAAAAAGAAAGAAAGAAAGAAATTAAGAAAACAAGGCCACAATTTGAACTTTGCCACCTCCACACAGCTTATTGCTTCCTGTAACAAAAATAAAGGCTTCTTTATTCATCATTGCCCCATCACTTTCCCCACAAAATGAGAAAAACAGGACCAAAATTCACTGTCCATTTTTTCATTTTCTCTCCCTCTCTTTCCAACTCCCACTAAAGCAGTTGGTTCTGCCTCAATTCAAAACTGCCCTTTTCTTTCTTTCTCAGATCCTCAGATTCTTATACTACAGCTATTCCAAGACTTACGACCACAATTGAGCTCAACATTTATGCTGCTAAATGTGAAATTTGTTAAGTGAGCTTTGCCCCATTTTGCAACTTTTCCTGCCACATTGAACCAAAATCCCATACAACACCTTCAGAAAATCCCAAGCATTTTCGGGTAATCATCATCTTCTTTTAATCCCATAATCCTTTGTGGGATGGAGTCTGGGAAACTGAATGGAGCTAGCAGAGTGTTTACTGGCTGGATACCCTTTCTGTCACCAATGTAGAGTTTCATTCAGCATTGTGCCCGGAGAGAGAACTGCCTCTACCTAGGATCGAACTCATAGCCTCCTGATTGTGAGGCGAGAGCTCTACCTCTAGGCCACCGCACTACTCCCCAAGCATTTTCTGGCAATGTTGGACTGAAAATGTCTCAAAGGCTAGAAATCAACTGCCCATGTTGTCCGAATTAAATTAGAAGAATGAATAACCAGCAGGACAATAGCTTGGTAGGAAGCAAATGCATAGATCTGGTAGGGACGAATGGATGAAGTACTCTGGAATTAGGTTGCACAAATATCTCTCTTTAGAAGAAAAAAAAAGGAACACTTTTACCTAGATTTTTCCAAATTTTGCAACAAATACTCTGCCCTGGTTCACACAAACCTGTGCATTTTGTTTCAAATGATGCATCGGCCATCCAACCTGACTTCACATTCTCTGCCGTCCAGGCTCTTACGCGACGTGTTCAACAAACTATAGCAAAAGCATCTTACATTACAGCAATGTGTGAATGCAGTTCAGGGCAAGTCTACCTGTCAAACTAAGGTCCATGCATCCATGTTTTTGCTGCATCTCTTTTCAGTTGGTGGAAACAATACCCCCAAGCTGAGCAGCTACAGAAAACTTGCACAAACCAAGCCATAGTCTCACAAAGACAGAGGTAAATCTTGATATCCTTAAATGCCCCTGTGCACTCATTCTTATGCTCCCTGCTGTTGCCTTATACAAGATAAATTCAGTTTGACTTGGATAAGATAATAGCAACAAACACCACCACCCCAAAAAAAAAATCTACTCCAAGAAAAATATTCCACAGGCTATTTGGGAAAAACAACAGAAAATAGGAATTAAAAAACAACAATGGAAGTATCTTGGTAAATTCTAAACCATTTCTCCTTTGTTTTAATATAGAGAAATGAGAAATCTACAAGGTAATGGTACAGAAAAGCAAATGATGAAGAGCCTAATCAAAAACATAAGCAATTAAAACTATCCGATGCTGTTTTAATCACAATAAATTGGAATGTGGTTCCAAACTCTCTGGAAATGAGGCTTACTGATACATGACTGTTTTTGTGACTAATATTCTGGTAACCTTCAAAAACAACTTGCTGTTAGGATTCCATAAAAGCATGGCAGAGAGAGGCCATCAACCACAAATGATGATCAACGTTTTCTCCGATTATGAAACTAATACTGTTCTTGAAAGTTTTCCTCCCCCTATGAATGAGGTTGTTTTTCTCAGGCTGCTTGAAAATTACTCGAATTTCTTAGGATGGTGCTTTCTAGCTGGCTTTGGCATTGTGAACTAATGTTGGCACAGTACATGTTGTTTTGTCCTGTTACCCAATGCTCGTTCTATCACTCTCCAATCCTTGGTTATCCAACCTTCTAATTTGGGAAAGTCTCTTCTCTTCCCCTCCTCCCTTCTCTCCCTCTTCTTTCTTCTCTTCTTTTCCCTTCCCCTCTCCTCTCCTCTCTTTTATTCTCTTCTCTTCACTGGAGAACCCAACAATCAAGTAAACAATACCCCAATCAAGAAACTGCCAAACAAAGCAACAGTAAACAGCCCAAACGAAGAACATCTAAAACCACCCCCACCACTACTGACAGGGCAATGCACTAGATTCCTTAAGGCAAGGTAACACTGGCCGACGGATGCAAAACGTATGCAAAAAGGACACAGCGGACGAGCAAAATTTCGGGGGTGGCTCCATCCGTTGTTATCCACTCTCAAAAGTGCCCCAAATTTGCATAAACAGAACGGACAACAACGGAAAGGAACGGATGTGGGTAGTATGTAGCGAGGATAGTAAGCGGATGTTCGTAGGAACCCTAGTGGATTGAAGCGGATGGAAGCGGATGACACATCCGAAGGGTTTCCGGGGGAGAATAGCGAAGCAGACGCGTAGCGAAAGGAGCGGATACGTAGCGGAAGACGTGGATGCATCACGGACGCCTATAGGATGCATAGCAGATGCGTAACGGATGCAAAGCATTCACTGCGCATGCAGGAAGGATGAACTGAGTCAGCTCCGCAGATATAAAAGGATGCAGCTCGCAAGCAGTCAACATTCAGAGGAAAGACCTGCTGCCAGAGACATCTTGAAAGGACACCATGGTTCGACAGTCAGGGAAGAAGAGAAAGCCTGTGCCTACTCCTGCCAGCCCTGGCAAGAACAGAACCACCATCCCACCCCCTGGCGCTGACTCTGAAGCTGCTGGTGCTTCTGCTGCTGCTGCTGGTGGTGGTGGTGCTCCTTGTGTTGCTGCTGCTGGTGCTTCTCCTGCTGGTGCTGGTGCTGCTGGTGCTGCTGGTGGTTTTCCTGCTGCTGCTGCTGCTGCTGGTGCTGCTGCCGTGGCGGACCAGTCCCAAGGCCCTCAAAGCCCTGCTGCTGAAGGCCCTGAAGCTCCTGCCAGAGGGAGGAAGAGGCAAGGCAAGGAGAAGGGAGAGAGAAAACAGTACTCCATTTCCAAGGACCATGAGGAGGAGGTGCTGGAATGGCTGAGGGAGAACGAGTACCTGTGGAGAAAGGGCCACAGGCTCTATCGCGACACCAAGAGGAAGCAGGCAGTGTGGAGAGAGAAGGCAGAGAGCCTGGGCTACACTTCAGATGTACTCCTGGGATGGTGGAAGCACATGCACACCTGGTATGGCAAGCTGCACCTGAAGAAATCTGGCCAGGCCGCTGTCAAGCTCACTGACCGGGAGATGTACATCATGGCCAAGTGCAGCTTCCTGGAGGGCGAGGTCCACCACCGAGGAGCAGCCCCTCTGTCAACCCTCTCCCTCAGACAGCCTACAGAGAGCCACTCCTCTTCTAGCCAGGAGACAGCTACCATGTCCAGGCAGGTGTCTTTGGAGGGTCCCACGGCAGAGACCCCCCAACAGCTGCACTCCCCATGCCAGAGGATGTGGAGGATCCCCTGTCTCAAATGGAGCAAGAAGAAGAAGCAGCCAGAGACCAACCCACCCTCACCCCCAGCTCCACCTCCACCTCCACAGAAAGCAGGCAGAGAGGCAGACTGGAGGGCCAGAGCCACACTGTCCTCTTGGAGATCAGGGACACAATCAAGACCAGCACAGATCTTCTCTCTCAGCTGGTCCACAGCGATATGCCATCCTCAAACCGCAAGCCCTTCATCACGTACGTGAGCCAGACCCTCATGGACCTGCCCGAGGCCCAGTACCAGGTGATGAAGGAGAAAATCACAGCACTGCTGCACCACCCTCCAGGCCCAGCTGAATCTGCTCCGACCCAGTTCAGGACTGCTCCTCCACCCCAGGCGATGTCACAGCCCTTCCACGGCTTTCAACATCCCCTCACCTTCCAAGGCTATGAGTACCAGGACTTCCCACAGCAGAGGCATCTCTTTTCAGCCCAGGCCCAGGTACATTGCATGCCACAGATGCCTCACCTGACCCAGCTGCAGACCAGACAGCCCCACTACACTCCTCCTTCCTCCACCCCACAGCCAAGCCCCTCAACAGAAAATCTGTCTTCAGTACTGTGCCTGACATCCCAGGTCCTTGAGGAAGGGCCTCTCAACCTCATGGGACTGAGTCAGCTCTCTGAAAGCTTCCTGAACACACCATCCCCTGTTGTACTCTCAGGGCCAGGCACCCCAATGGCGCCTCAGACCAGCACTCCAGCCACAGCCACCTCCACAGTTCCTGGCTGCTCGACAGCTGAGACCATGGACATGCCTCAGAATGACTGAGAATAGTGCCAGAGACTGAGTTGCTACATGTTCACTTTATCTTTGCTTAAAGACACTTTACTTGGTTCATTTTGCTTTTTTAATAAAGTCATACAGTTTATTTAAGACAGTTGTTAATAAAGATTATCTTTGCTTCATACACTTGGTTCATTTTATTTACTTCATAAAGTGTTGGTGAAAACTTTGAAAAAAGGGTTAAGCCTTTGCATGCTTGTGGGATAGGTAAGGATAGCTGTGGGATGGGTAAGGATAGCTGTGGGATGGGTAAGGATAGCTGTGCGATAGATAAACCTCCAGTGCAAGCATAGTGGGACTGTATGGTCCACCATCCCAGCTGCCACACATATGGCCCTTTTTTATCAATAACAATTTATTCATTGATCAACACATTTCAAAATAAACAAATCTCTTTATTAATGCCCTATTCATTGTAGGACCACTCAACATACATGGCCCAATCTCATCCATGTGATGAGACAGGCTCAAGGAAGCATCCATTAAACATCTACCATCCTGTCTTGCCACTCCACTGCTGCAGCTGGGGAGTTGCACCAGTGTTTCAGGAGGTTGCGCTGCTTCTTCCCTTCACGTGAAGCTCTGTTGGGGCCTTGTACATCCACAGTGTCTATCAGGTTTAGTCCTTGCCTCCATTCACCAGGCTCCATATCCCCATTGCCTTCTTGGCGGTCCACAAGCCTGTTCTGCAACACTGGGTAGCGGGTGCGCATGAGATTGTGCAGGATGCAGCAAGCTTCCACGATGTTCCTCACGGTCTCTGGGCAATGCTGCATGGTGGTGAGAAGTACCTGGAACCTGTTGGCCAGGATGCCAAAGGCGTTCTCCACCACCCGTCTTGCCCTGGACAGCCTGTAGTTGAAGATCCTCTCTTCACGGGTGAGGCATCTGGAGGTGTAGGGCTTCATGAGGTAGGTTCTGAGGGAGAAGGCATCATACCCCACGATGAAGTAGGGCACATCTTGTGTGTCATTAGATAGGGGGTCTGGATCTGGAAAACCCATGATGAGGTTGCGTTCCAGCCCATCCTTGAGGTCACTGTCATTATATACCTGGCTACCTGAAGCTGACCCGTTGCCTGAAGCATCGATGTACATGAACTTGTAATCCGCATCAACCATGGCAAAGAGGATGATACTGAAGAAGCCCTTGTAGCTGTGATAAGAGGACCCTGTGTTGGCTGGAGCTTTGCAGGCCACGTGCTTCCCATCTATGGCTCCAATGGTGTGGGGAAAGTTCCACCTCTGATACCACTCTTCTGCAAGTTTCCTCCAGTCTTCTTCAGTGGTGGGACAATGGAGGAGCTCCTCCACGTATTCTTCGATGATGGCCTGCACCACTTCTCTGACCACTTTGCTGATGCTGTTGTGTGGCACCCTCCAGGCATACTGCATGTTTCTGTACGTGGTCCCAGAGGCCAGGTAACACAGAGTCAGTGCCACCTTCAGTCCAGGGTCCAGGCTGGGACGGAAGTTGGTGCTCAGCTTGGTCAACCTGGGTCTCAGACGCTCCACAATTTCGTCAAACATGGCTGGTGGCATCCTCATGAAGTGCTGGAATGCACGAATGTCTTCATTCCTCAGCTCCACCATCAGCTTGTCATGGAGTCCAAACTCCACTCTTCTCCCGATCCATCTTCGGACCCAGACAGCTCTTGGACGTCTTCTTCTTCTCCTTGCGTAGAAAAGGTGAAACAGTCTGAAGAGGGCTTGGTTCTGGTGTTGAATGATGGGAACTACCATAAGGAGTGTGTGATGATCCATGGTGGAGATCAATGGATGATGTGGAAGAGCAAGAGCAAGGGTGAAGAGGTCTGTACACCACGGCTGCTGGACTGATAGTGAGATCCAGGTGATTTCCTTCCCCTTTTTATAGGAAATGTCGGTTTTCTGCTAGGTGTCCTTCCACATACTTTGGCATACTCCAGACATCCTAAATATCTGAGATACGTCCCATATACAAATGTTTTGTCCGTTTTAATGCTTTATAGATGAGATGCATCCGCTTACATCCCTTCTATTTCTGTGCTACTAACGCTGTGTGGACGTTCCGTGTACCTTTCGCTTCCTCCCTCTTTCTGCTTTCAGCTGCAGCGGATGTGAGTTGCGAGGATGTCCAGAGGATGTCGAGAGGATGCAGCGGACGTGTAATGGATGACAACAGACGTAGAATGTTCGTTGCCCGTATGTGTCGCGGATGTACATCGTACACGGCGGAAAGTTCATCCGCTCAAAAAGCTTTGTGCAGCTCGAAACTTTTTGAGCGGATGAAATAGCAGTAGACGGATGTTTGATGGATAGAGCATATGAAACACATATGCAGTGAGTACACAACAGATGCATCGCGTTTTCAAATGGATGGCAAGCTTTTTTGTCCATTTTACATCCTCTTTGCATCCGTTGGTGCAGTGGGACATGGGCTTTACTAGCTCTGATGATGTTACCTAGTTCAGGAATTGAAATGTCTGCAAGAAAACAATCAAGTTCAGAGAGCATTTAAAGATCTCTCAGAAATTCTTTTATCAAGTCCTCCCTTGAGATGTAATGAACATTTGAGAAGTCAGGGAATTTGCAAATCTTAGGCAGAATGACTATCTGCTTATGCTATCTCTCACTGATGTGCATAGGCATATGAGCGCTATATATACTGCTTAGAGAGGGTGGTAGAGCACTATAAAGTGGTACATAAGTCTAAGTGCTATTTCTATTGTGATATAAGTCCCTTGGAAGGATCTGAAATCCTTCTCCCCAAGTGTTATATCATCTAGATTCAGTTGCCATTTTTGACATAAACTGTCAACTAACTCATCACCTGCTATCTAGATTGTTCATGTTCTGTCTTCCATTCCTTTCCCAGCTTCCCATAATGGTTTCACACTC
Organism: Laticauda colubrina; assembly: GCA_015471245.1. Classification (NCBI taxonomy): domain Eukaryota; kingdom Metazoa; phylum Chordata; class Lepidosauria; order Squamata; family Elapidae; genus Laticauda; species Laticauda colubrina. The sequence continues at coordinate 10,799,880 of BLBF01000068.1, forward strand.
TTTTTTTTCTTATGGATCATCTTTGGCCTATGACCGAATATTTTAATAATTTACCTGAAACTCTCTGATGCGTCCCAATTTAGAAGACCTGTCTACTTCAAAAATGATCCTGCCAGGGTTAACCCTGAGAATGTGCATAACACAAAACTACAATGTGATTAAATATAGTCAACAAGTAAAACACTACAGAACATAAATGGTCAAGTTATCCAGAAATAATATGGAAATTCCGACATCTACCTCTCCAATTTCTGATTAGTCTATGGTTTTGTTTTACCTACTTTACATAAAGTCTGCTCAAAGATAGGAAAAATCCCCCCCTCCTCTCTCTGCTTGACTGAGTTTCCCTCCTGGAACTTCTCTTGGATTCCAAAACAAAGTCAACCACAAAAGTTAACCTGCAGTCCAAGGTCACCATTTATAGGTCCAATTTAGACACCATACATCCCACTCTCCTCTTATTGAAGCCAGGCTGGCTCTTCATTTACTTAGTAATTAGTAACAATATCAATAAGCCATGGTGGCGCAGTGGTAAGAATGCAGTATTGCAGGCAAACTCTGCCCACAGTCTGGAGTTCGATCCTGAATTGTTGACTCAGCCTTTCATCCTTCTGAGGTCGGTTAATTGAGGACCCAGACTGTTGGGGGCAATAGGCTGACTCTGTGAACTGCTTAGAGTGCTTTAAAAGCACTATGGAGTGATATATAAGTCTAGATGCTATTGCTATTCCAAAATATAAATATGTATACTGAATATTCATTATGATACTGGTACAAAGAAAGCATGGGTCAAAGACATAAAAATAAAAAAGAAATGTGAATGCAACTACCAGAATTCAGGGATATTTATCACTGGTAGCTCTGCTGGAGGAAAAGGCTCAAACATAAAAGAACAATAACAATAGTCTTTATTTTAGGTCATGTTCAGAAGGCAAAAGGAAGAGAAGAATGGGGAATTCACTGGCATGACCTATGATGTTTGCCTTTGAGTAATTCCATTTGGAGCCCCACCCTTTAAAAAAGACGCAGTCTGGAATAATTCAAAGGAAGCATAGCAAGGATGATCAGGAGATTATAAATTAAGACTTTAGAAGAGAGTTGAAAGAATTGGAAATGTTTTGCCTTGAGAAAATAATTTAATTCGGAGGAGTGGGAAGGAGAGCAATATGATATGTTTTGAAGGAAGAAAGTCCAACCTTTCATGTGGAAGAAAGTCAAAACTTGATTTCTATTACATTTATTCTCAACAAAGCTCCCAGTTTGTATATCCCAACAAACTGAAGATGGATGCCAGCATGTGAAGCTGGTTTTCACTTATGAGATGTTAGGGCAAATCTGGCTTCAAAAGTAACAGGAAGCTCTTGCTTCCTTGTTAATTTCTGGTTTGCTATACCCAATGTTTCCTAGTTTGTTGCCTTCCTTATCCAGTGCATCAAGAGAGATAAACTGCTTATGAATCAAGAGTCAGAATTTTAGCCATCCTGAATTATCCCTTGCCTTCAAACATACAATCTTAGTACATTCTTACATACTAAGAAAAAATAACTTTTGTTTTAAGCTTAGTAAATTGCATGGAGCCGATAGTAGTTTAGGTAACAAACCGTGGCTTTTTACTGTAAGAGACCCAGTCATAAAAGCTTTTAGCAATCATCCTTTAAAGATAAATAACACTTTATTCATTTTTTTTTCCAAAGGACAGAACGATTTCTACCTTTCTAACTACGGGGCTATTTATTCAGAAGTGACTCAGAGTGTTAAAATTCTCGCATCCTCTCTTCGGCCTGATGTCACTTTGCTATAGCACTGTTTTGCTGATTAATCCTTATTCCATTTGCACACAGACAATCTGACTCCTTCAACATCTGGATTCCCTCTGGGTGTGCAAACTTTGCTTGCTAACATTCCTTGCAACCAGACATCGAACTAAAGCCGCATACAGCTGCTGAAGTTATCAACATCTGCAGATCTGATGGTTTTTGAAAGGCAGGCTTGTTTTTCCCCTGGTCTTAATCTCTGCAAACTCCCTACTGTTTTACCAGACTCAGATTCTAGTATTTACAGTAGGCTAATTTCTGTGCAAAACTCGTGTCCTTTAATTCAATAAAAGGCAGTTAATCAAAATAAGCCAATCCCTACTCTATCATTCTTTCCATTATAACGTAAGCATATTTCCTGTTATGGTTCCTTACAATATCACAGTGCAAATGAGAGAATGCAAATCGTGCTTACATGCCAAACAAATAAGATCCACTGAATCTGCTTCGTCATGTTTTTCAGTTACACAATAAGAAAAAAGCAAGGATTGTTTCAGCCCCCTGATCATCTGTTTTGCTGAAACTTTAACCTATCAACCATTTCTCAGAGGAGAAACACGAGCCATTGATTAGGGGAGATTTTATTCCTCTCCCCCCCAAAAAAAACCCACATTGTTTTCCTTCAGAAATTTAAGCCAAATGACAAATATTATATCCCTAATATGAATTATATCCCTAATATGAATTAGAATTCCTTTTCTTTGTCTCAAAAACAAGTGATTAAAATTAGCATCTTGCACATTAAAATGAATGTGACATGGCTGTTTCCTTTTTCCATGGCTGTTCTGCTTTGTAAGTGCATGAAAGAAACAGAATCTGCAAAGCTGTTAAATAGTATATGGTTTTTAGTATAATGGTTTGCCTTTATCTTTTTATGTATGTTGTGTCCTCTTGTTATGAAATAGATAGATACCGTATATACTCACATATAAGCCGACTTTAGAACGCTTTTTTTTCCCCAAAAATTTGGGGGTCGGCTTATACGCGAATAAATCTGGCTGCCTGACTTCGCGCGATGAGAGCCAAGACTCTCATCGCCTTCGTGGGCAGCGGCTTCGCGCGATGAGAGCCAAGACACTCATCGCCTTCGCCGGGCAGTGGCTTCGCGCGATGAGAGCCAAGACTCTCATCGCGTGAAGCCGCTGCCCGCAAAGGCGATGAGTGTCTTGGCTCTCATTGCACAAAGCCGCTGCCCGCGAAGGTGATGAGAGTCTTGGCTCTCATCGCGCGAAGTCGGGCAGCCAGATTTATTCGCGTATAAGCCGACCCCCAAATTTGGGGAAAGAAAAAAGCGTTTACCATGGTATTTGGGGGTCGGCTTATATGCGAGTTTTTTCAAAAATCCTCATTTTGGGGCAGTTTTTAAAGGGTCGGCTTATATGCGAGATCGGCTTATATGCAAGTATATAGGGTAGATAGATAGATAGATAGATAGATAGATAGATAGATAGATAGATAGTTGTTTTCATAGATTTTCACAGGTACAGGTATGCAGGTCTTGGTGTGTTTGGGTCTTTTCCCATGTAAGATTGAGAGTATCTTGGCAACATTTCGACGAGGTCCCACTCACCATCTTCAGGCTGGTACAGAACCCAGAATGTCACATCACAGCCACCTGCTCAGGATATCACATCATGAAACTCAGGAGGTTACACCACAAAACCTCAGGATGTTACAACACAGCCAACGACCCAGGAGATTACAGCCCATTACCCAGGTCGTTACAACACAGGAGGCTGATAGACACACAGCCAATACCTCAGCCACACATGTTCTTATGAAAAAGTCAGCCAATCTGCAAACATCAACTCCATCAACCAATCAAGAAATAACAACACAGCCAACCTCCCCACCAGTATTTATAGAGAGATAGAAGCTCCGATCACTCTTTGCTCGCACAAGCACAAAGCTGAAAGCACCAGCCTGAAGATGGCGAGTGGGACCTTGTCAAAATGACGCCAAGATATTCTCATTCTTACACGGGAAAAGACCTGACCACGCCAAGATCTGCACTGATAGATAGGTAGATAGATAGGTAGATAGATAGATAGATAGATATTGATAGTCAGTCCATCAGTCAGTCAGTCAGTCAGTTCTGGGAATGGCAAATGGAAAAATTAGACAGGGCCTTCTCAGAGGTGACATTGATTTTATACTTTTTAAAATGTTATTATAAGTTGTCCCGAGGATTTCTGCTTATGGTGGAAGTAAGGTGAATTTCAGATTCCATTAAGTAATTAAACAAGAGATGCATTCATTCTCTAAGCTTTGGTAGATGCTATTTCTGCCTCTAAAAAGATATCCTGTCCACTAACAGCATGGTGCAGTGCAGATAGCAAAAAAGGCTTGTTTTAGGACAGGGTTGGTGATCTGGATTTCGACATTAGCACTGCATGCAGAAATTCCCAGTTTTAGTCTCTAGCATCTCAAGAAAAGGTTAGAAAGAGCCCAAGATGAACAGCTGGGGTAGCCATGAAAAACTAGCACCTTATGTGATAAAGTAGGGAGAAAGAAAATGAGATATTTTCGAGTGAGGACGAAAGGTTTCTTCTAAGGCCACATTAAAGCATTATCCAGATTTAGTTCACTGACTTTTCACTAGGGTTCTTCAAAGGGGTCAATATTGACCCCAAAGGTCAATGGAGCTACCCAATATCAAGGGGTTGATATAGTTATTATGCTTAGTCACATAATTCAGCCAATTGTTTACCCTGGATTTGGCATTCTTATCCCTTTTATTGTAGTAGTAGAGTTGTTGTACTATTGGTTAAAGTAATCTGGGTTTAATTTTTCATCTAAATTAAATGTTTGAGGGTCAATAAACAACCTGAAACTTCATGAAGTGTTTGTGGACCTTGTTTTTAGCTCTTATCTGAATAGGGGAGAAAGAGAAGGAGTCTTGTGCAACTTTTGCTGGATGCTTTTATGAATTTTTTTCAGGAGACTCTGATCTAACATGGGTTGATTAAAGGCCCTGGGACTTCTTTCGCCTTTTGTCTATTCTGCTTAACAATTCTGGGAACTGCAGTCTCAACATCTGGAGAAAGTTGAGGAACGTGTTTAAAAGACCCTCAGCTTTCTCCAAGATGGCACTCTTGAAACATACCTGGACACAATGTCTATCCTACCCTTCATGTTTGCAGGTCTAACAGTTGGGAATATTGGATCTTGTACTCCAAATGCATTTAGACTGAATGGGTCACATGCCTCAGGGAAAATTATGTTATCTTGTTCTCTCCCTACAGAACATTGTTCAACTTTATTTTTAAAATTACCCTGAACTCATAAGCCCACGTGATTATTATTTTTTAAAATCATCATAGTGTATATCTCCTTTGCCGGGTAAGTATCTGGAACGCTCTGCAAACAAACAAAATAATTTAGACCTCCATCCTTCCCTTATCATTATTTTAGACAGGTTTTGCTGAAACCTTTATTTCTGACAGGATTAGGACAGGGACATGTAGAAGAAGATAAGACGAAGTACTCTGATCTTTTAAATGCCTCTTTGATTCCTAAATCTAAAAGAGAATTTGATGACTAGAGGAACATCAAGCTAGATTAACTCAATTAAATCTCTCCTTGCCCGTGAAGAACTAGATTTTGTGGAGGGGGGGAAAAACATAAAGAAAGGGGAGGGGGGAGGGGGGAACAGCTGGGCATCCTGCAGTTAAGGTCTCTTTGAAGGCTTCTATTGACCTTTTATCCTGTACAAAAATCTATTTGCAGTATTAGGAAAGGGCCTTGAGGTAGCCAAATGATTAGCCAGGTTCAAAGTCAAGGCAGCCACATTATTCTCCCCCAGGAGGAAAAAATAACTTGTTTGCTCTGGTCCTCCCTCCTTCTCCTTCCAAGCTTGCTAACCCATGCAAGGTTAAAGCGAAACAATCCAATGGGGGAGAAAAAAAACAAAAAACAAATGCCGTCCATTAAAAACATTTCAGTAGTTATTAAGATCAGAGAGTCTCAAACCAGCCACAAAAACTGGATGGAACAAAGACAAAAAGAGATTTGATGCCTTTTCCAAAAACCTGTGAAAGCATCGGTGGAAGTTGAGGATTAGAAGAAAGAAAAGCAGTAGCTCTTCTGCAGAATTTCATTCCTAAGTATGTGAATCCAAATGGGTTGTTGTTGTTTTTTAAAGTCTGCAACATAATAATTTTTGTTTATAATAATATAATAATAAACAAAATAAATAAACAAAAAACCAAATTTTTGTTTATAATAATTTTAGATGGAGTTGAGGAAGTCAAAAAGAGAATGGAGAGGGAGTTGGACAAGGAGAGGGCAGGTTAAATAAAATAAGAATAAGCATCAGAAAGAAAGATACAAAGAGGATGTCAGGAGTGTATGGAAAAAATTGTCAACTTTAGAAAGAAAGGTGTGACAGGAAGGGGGAACAGGGAAAAAATAGGAATCTTTCTGTGGGGTGATGGATGGTTCCAAAATGTGCCTGACTGCCAGACAGACAGTTATAGATGAGAGAGACAAAGAGAAAGAGAGAGGGGGGCAGATATATTAGATAGATAGATAGATAGATAGATAGATAGATAGATAGATAGATAG
>BLBF01000068.1:10806269-10864285 GCA_015471245.1 Laticauda colubrina
TAGATAGATAGATAGATAGATAGATAGATAGATAGATAGATAGATAGAAAGGGAAATAGAAAGAATAAGAAAAAATATTCAGCATAAAGAGAGAAAGGAAAGCATGCCCGATAGAAAAATGTGGTGCCAGAGAAACAAAAGAAAAAAGGTATCAAAATGGGAAAACAAAAACAATGTATTATTATCTTTTTTTCAGCCTTGGTAAAACTTTCAGATGCAAAAAGAGAGAGAGAGAAAAAAATGGCAACAGAAGCAGATGAAAGTCCTTCAGGAAAAACAAGAGTACATTTAGGGTCAGCATTCAAAAAGGAAAGGAAGTCCAATCCACAAACAGCACAGAGAATCCTGAAACAGAAAAATGTGCACAAAAGCCAGAGGCAAAATCTCTTCCCCATTCCCCTTCCACATCTCTTGCAAACAACTACTGTAGATGGAAATTCAGCAGCCCAGCCAAGGGACAGGGGAAGCCATGGCCAAAATGAAATGGAGGCAGTGGTTCAAAGAGAGAGAGAGGAAAAAAAAGACAACAGTAACAAACTAGCTACATCAGCACTGCATCACAAATAATCTATGTTTCCCTTTATTCTCACCGATATGCATTTCACACAAACCCACAGAAGTCCTTCAATTGCCCCAGGATTCTCTTGTATGCATTCCAAACTTATGGGCCATGCAGGGGTTTTTGTTTTTTTTGTTGTTTTTTTTTTGGGGGGGGTGTACTGTCATAACCAAACACAACACTGGGGAAAAAAATGTTGGATTAGCACAGCTGGAGATTAAATTTAGATGGTGCAGTGAAAAAAAACCCAAAAGACTCAAAAACAATAGAAGGGAGAGGATAAATCAGGAAGGAGCTGACACGGCAAATGTTTATCTGAAGAAAACAAGGAGAAATTGGGATAGTTGGAAGGAGAGATGAAAAATAAGCACATATGCAATTATTCTTAATTAATAGAAATGGGTATGTTGCTGCTATTTTTCTCCCTGTCACCAATGTGTCTCTTTTTTCACCCAAATCAAAGTATACTGAGTCATGGGCAATGAGATGGGTGGCATATAAATTTAATAACTAAATGAAACCCAGTTGCAACCTTGGACATATCACTGTATGCCTCCTTATCTTAGAAATGAGAGAGAATATTTGCAGCTCGGGTGATTGATAGAAGTTTGTTCTCCGAGGTTGCTGTTTAGCTTCCGAACCAGTGGTGGGATTCAACATTTTTTGCTTCCGGTTCTATGGGTGTGTCTTAGTGGGCATGGCAGGGGAAGGATACTGCAAAATCCCCCTTCCCTTCCCTCCCCACCCCACTAACCTGCTTTCCAGCTCTGTTCTCCTGTGCAGGGCAACCAAAGAAGACCCAGCCAATCAGCTGGGACTCGGGAGGCGGAGAATAGATGGGGCGGGGCCAGTCAGAGGTGGTATTGACCGGTTCTCTGAACTACTCAGAATTTCTACTACCAGTTCTCCAAAACTGGTCAGAACCTGCTGAATACCTCCTCTGTTCCAGATATTTCGCCACCAGACGAGGGTGACCTCCTGAGCAAGACTTCGGTTGAAGCCCCAAAGTGCCGCTGAGGATGTCACCTAGTTAGATGACAAAATGTTCAAAAGCTAAACAGCAAGCTCAGAGAACAAATCACCACCGACCTCCTTATTTTCAAATGACTTGCATCTAAGTAGAAATACGTATGGAAGCTCAAACCATTAAGATAAGGCTTCTTCAAGAGAAGTATGTATTCAATAATACATGTTTTAACAGCAGCAAGGATTATCTCTGCACAATACTGGAAAGATGAAGAAACACCTCAAGAGGAAGAGATAATTAAGAAGATTGTGCAGAAATGGACAGACTCCCATTGAAAATCAAACAGAAAGAAGATACAGAATATCATCAAACTCGGAATTTATTTTATCAGTGGTTGTAAAAAAAGGGGGTGAGGGAGAGTAAGAATGGCATTTATATTGTGAAGCAAATCAAATACCCAGACAACACAATGTTTATTAAGTGCTAAAAAATGTAGTTAATAGAAAATTAATAAAAATTGTTTTTGTTTTTTAAAAGATAAGGCTTCTTCAACATGGAGCCCTCCACTGATGAGATTGAAGCTTCCGGAATTCCCGACATGCTGAGAATTCTGGGAGTTGTAGTCTCAAAACCTCTGAAAGCTATCAGGACAAGAGAGAAGTGTGCATTAGGGCAGGGGTCTCCAACCTTGGCAACTTTAAGCCTGGAAGACTTCATCTCCCAGAATTCCCTAGCTAGCTTTGCTGGAGGACTTCAACTCCCTTTGCTTTGCTGGCTGGGGAATTCTGGGAGTTGAAATCCACCAGGCTGAAAGTTGCCAAGGTTGGAGACCCCTGCATTAGGGTGTCTCCCCCCCCCCCAAGCGAAGTGAAGCTGTCCAAGAGGCCACTGACCTGTCATGGAGTTTTCAGAGGTACAGAGCTGCTCCCTCAGCTTCTCTACGTCATCCGGGTGAACCTGCTCATAGAGGGTGCTGCCAAACCACTCCGACTGCGGCTGGTTCAGAACTGGCGTAACCGAGTCCGAGACGTAGATCACTCGGCCTGTTTCAGCAGCCACCACGAAGAGAAAACCATCAGCTGCTTCAAGGATGAGGTGCTTCAATTCCTTGAGAGAAGGAAGACAAGCATGTCAGAAAAGCAAACAGACAGTTAGAGATGAGAGCCCTTAATAGAGAGAGGACATCCTGTGCTAGAATTATTACTGTATAACCCTTTCCGGTTTTGCTCACAAGCTGCTCTCCTTTTGCTTTGGAACATATATCTTAAAACTGCACGGGTACCCTGTGACTGAGTACTTTTCGTTGTGTTCTGTCACACTTCTTGGTTATGCTTCTTCAATCATGTTTTGTCTGTGTTTTGACATTTATTTAAGCAATTAGCAGCCATGCCTGATGGCTGCCATCCTTGCTCCTCAGTCTTGCTATACCACTCGGGGCATTCTGGATAAACAAAACAGCACCCACCATATTTTGGCTGAGAAGAAATGAACAACTGTCTTACCACTGTTTCCTTCTCCAAAAGAAATGTCCCCATTCTTGCCTCTGAGCTTAAATTACAGAAGAAATTTACATGGATCAACACATTTGGACAATCTAGTGTGTACAGCACATGCTTTGTGCATTTCAAGTGCTTGGAATACCATCTGCACTGTATTCCACCCATTGTTTCAACAGCCTTGGACCTTCCTGGATATGGTCAAGGACTTTCATTCTTTTTCTCCTGAAGTCTTGAGTTTGAGAAAGGGCAGGAAACTTCAGGTGTGATGTTTAGCAGAAAGATCACCCAGCACACAAATAACCAACTCCTCTTGTAGCTACATTCTCCTCCTGTGCACCACCCAAACACAAGTGTTTCTGTTGCAAATGAACTACAATTGGTTGCCCATTCCTTACTTCTCTAAACTTTAGCAAACACAGGTCATTACTTCTCTCACATCATGTTGTCCTTTCCTATAGTCTGGAATATACGTACATACAATGCCCAGCCAAAATAAAATATCACATCAGGGTTAAGGCACTGCCTGGATGCCTACAACACAATGAGCCATAAAATATTCAAGTCCCTTTTTAGCCTAAGGTAGAGCATTATATGGACCACAAACAATTTGTATGTTGTATGGGTATGTGCAGCAAAGCCAAAAGTTAATTATCCATAAATACTTTTAGACAACACTTCAGATATAACTAGCTCGATACCCATGCTTCGCTACAATGCTATGTGGTTGGGCTTAGTTTTTGGTGAGGAAAATAAGGGGAAAAAATTCTGCCTCTGCCTACCAGCATTCATCGGTATTTATCTGGCTAGCATCCTGTCAGTGTGTGAAAGAACTGAGGGCTGTTTGGAAACTGAAACAGTACTTGTTGTGTGAGCAAGGAGACAGCAAGGAGCCTAGGAGTGGCTTAGCTGAACTGTTCTGTACTAAAGCTGCTTGCTGCTATGAAACTAAAACTGGAACTGAAACTCCTCTCCTCTGCTTGTGTTTTGCGTTTGGAACAGGTTTCTTTTCAGGTGGGGAGCATCAGAGCATGTTAATAATAATAATATACAAAATATTAATGCTCTGACAGTCATTTCAAAAAATCCTTTCTTAGTGAGCACCTAGAAGCCAAGAGGAACATATGTGCCAAATTTCAAGTTTGTAGGCTTTACGGTTCTGGAGATTTTGTGAAGAGTGAGTGGTATTTTACTTTTATATGGATAGATAGATAAAAAGACAATAAGTATCAGTGAAAAGCATGAATGATATTTCTCAGGACATAGATGTCAGTTGCATCAACAACTATCCAGCTTCAAAGCCACAAAGCACAGGGGCAAAGAGAATGGGAAAGGAGGAATAAACCAACAAGCCACGGTTGTAAGGGTGAATTGCAATCTCATGTTGACACAGGGCGATCAACAATTCAATATGACATTATTTTAGTTTGCAATAAATAAAATTTTTTAACGTAGCCACATTATGTCAAGACACATTATGTCTTACATTATGTAAGAGATTTCAGCTGAGTTTGTGCTTAGCAATCAAGTAAAGCCATGTGTGGTTGTAGGACTGAGATTTACATCTCCTTGGGTTCAGGTAGCCTGAGAACACATTAATTACATCAAGGATCTTCAAACTTGGCAAGTTTAAGACTTTGTGGACTTCAACTCCCAGAATTCCTGATCTAAAATGATTGGAGGAGGAATTCTGGGAGTTGAAGTCCACAAGTCTTAAAGCCGTCACATTTGAAGACCCCTTTGCCCAGAGCAACCAAAGGTTCAGCACAAAGACAAAGACTTGAGAGCATCTCAGAAAGCAGTTACAGGTTTGGGTTGTTTTGAGATGGGCAATTATGAAGCAGACAATGGAAGTTTTCTTGGACACTATGAGCAAAGAAAGTTCTTTTTAACCCACTGCCCATCTTTAAATGAGCAGGGAAGAACCTGGCAAGATGGGAGATCTTCAGAAACATAAAGGAGGTTTCTGCAGCCCCCATGATTGCCTTGTCTTTCAACCCGATGGTGAACTCTTCCTTGGGAATGAATGAAAGGGTGGGAAGCAAAGAAGAAAGCAAAAAAGGAAGGAGGAAGAGCTGCTCCCAAGGCAACGATTAGATAAACGGTGCTTGAGCCCATTCCAAGAGAGCAACTTGAGAAAACATCTCAGACAAGTTCATTAGCAGTCAAAACTAGGGAGGAGGAATCACGTACAGACATGCAAGATTCTGTTTCTACTGCTGTTACAGCAAGCATAGTCCCGACCTATGTTTCAGGCAACAACACTGCTGTCTTTCATCTGGTTTACCTGAGATGAGTGCTCACCTCCAGAAAGTAGACAGCGCAAGGAAAGACAGAACATTCACACATCACCTTTCAGCCACCGTTGTATGCAAGAAAGTAAAAAACCCCAAACCCTAGCATCCTATTCCAAAAAAAGCTTGGAAGAAATCCCTGCCATTCAAACGGAAGAACTATCTAAAGTTAGAGGAAAGACATTTCCAGTGCAGGACTAGCTGCGATCCAGCCTCCCTGTAACATGAACCCCTGCAAGACCCTCATGTTTCTCTACAGCCTTGTACGAAGCCACCCACCTGCTCAGTTAGGAAAGAAGGCTTATATGCTCCATCGGTAGATTTGTTCCCAGTGCCCCTCATGGACTTCATGTGAGACACTGCCATGCGTAGGATGGTCAGCTTGTCGGGTTTGCGCGCCAAGGCGCTGCAGGTGGGCACCATGTCAGAGAGCTCGGTGATGTACTGGGTCATCTTGTTCCTCCTGCGTCTCTCGATCTCACTATGGTTCTCCCTAAGCACACATGAGAAGGAGCAAACCGAGAGAGAAAGCGAGATGCTGTCGGTAAAAGATGCAGTGCTTGGAAATTGGCATAGCAGATCCAGGTGGGCTCAAAGGGGAGGCACTACACCCGGGCATCCCAATGACTTGTAATGCAAGGACCAGGGAAGAGCAGTAACACTTAGCCCTTAGACTTATATGCTGCTTCACAGTGCTTTACAGCCCCCTCTCTAAGTGGTTTACAGAGTCACTACATTGCCCCCCAAACAATCTGAGTCCTCATTTTACCCACTTTGGAAGGATGGAAGGCTGAGTCAATCTTGAGCCTGGTGAGAACTGAACTGTCAAAGTGCTAGTAGTCAGCAGTCAGCAGAAATAGCCTGCAGTACTGCATTCTAAACACTGGGCTATCACGGCTCTTTAAGAGAGAGAGACATTGTAGGTGGCTCTTATTCACATTTATAGGGTTGAACAAATTAACAGACTAGATATGCTTAGCTGGGAATTTACAGGTAGTCCTTGACCTATGACCACAATTGAGCCCAAAATGTCTGTTGTTCAGCGAGACATCTGTTAACTGAGCCTTGCCCCATTTTATGAACTTTCTTGACGCTTTCTTAAGTGAATCACTTTCTTAAGTGAATCACTGCAATTGATAAGTGAGTAGCCTGGCTGTGGAGTGAATCTGGCTTCTCCATTGACTCTGCTTGCCAAAAAGATTGCAAAAGGGGATCAGGTGACCTTGGGAAGGTCATAGGTAGGAGTCAATGGCCAAGCATCTGAATTTTGATCCTGCGATCATGGGAATGCCATGAAGGTCGTCAGTGTGATAAACAGTCATGAGATGCTTTTTTTCAGTGCCGTTGTGATTTGGAACAGTCACTAAATGAAACTGTTGTAAGTCAAGGACTACCTGTAGCCAGGTATAAACCCACCAGTTCTTGTTTCCCAATCTACACTTACAAGCAAATGTGTATCAGTCCACAAGGTTGTTGGTTTATGGCCAGAGGTAGTAGCCTAGGCCAGGGGGTCTCCAAACTTGGCAACTTTAAGACTTGTGGCCTTCAACTCCCAGAATTCCCCAGCCAGCTTTGCTAGAGGACTTCAACTCCCTTTGCTCTGCTGACTGACGAATTCTGGGACTTGAAGTCCACAAGTCTTAAAGTTGCCAAGGTTGGAGATCCCTGGCTTAGGGAAGAGTAGGGAGAAACAGAAAAGCTGGGTGAAGTGGCCTTGTTCCTCAGCTCCTTCTTGAGATAAACAAGGTAAGGAAAATTAAAACAATGATAAAACAATTAAAAAGAAAAGATTGGTCATTTTTATCTACAGCCCAGTGGTGAGCCAACCTTTATCCCAATCAATGTTTATACTATCCTAGTTACTCTCACCCATTTCACTACAAAGAACATGGACTTTCAATACAAACTTCCACTTTGGACAGTGGGGGTCTAATGTCCATCAAGAGGGACTTATGGGGGCCAAAAGAGGAAGGTCTTTAATCAGATCTACTAAATCTTTTGCTCTCCCAAATCCCTGCGATTTTCAGCCACCAATCCTGGTCATGCCATTTGGGTAGGACACAATATTTTCTATTTCTTGTCTAGAGGCACCGAAGGTCCCAGCCAAGGTCATCTCTTGGCTCCCCCTCTCCCCGCTTAGAAAACTACAGCATACAACCCTGGTCTTCACAGGCACAAGAACACACATGGAACCCCCCTGCCCACAAAACCTGAAGTTGCAATGGAGGAAGCAGATCCACACTCCGATTTCGTGGCCCAGGCAGATCTTCCTCCTTCACTGAAATGAAACAAGTAGGTCTTGGCAAGCCGGGGAATTCCATGCATGCATTGAAATACATAGGAGAGACTCTGCACCAGAACGACCAATTGGCATCTCGTGGAAGGGAAGCAAATAGGAAAATTCCAAAATGGGAAGAAAAGCTTGGGGAACAAGGAAAACAGGACCATGTCCCACTTTTTTTGAACAAAACTTAATGGAATATTTAGTCGGTTCCTCAGCAAAATCATATGTGATTTATCAAGCACTATGTTACATATAACCAGAACGATAGTAACAATAGCAGCCAAGGCAACTTAGATTCTGCTCCATGAATAGAATTCTGCAATTTGCATAAATGGGTGCTTGGATTAATTCATTTACATTTCATTCCAGTTTTACTAAAACATGAGCGAAGTAAAGATTATCCATTCTATCTTCATACATGCTGCACTATATATACAAGCATACTCACAATAGCAGTAAACCTGGATACTTTACAAGGGTTTGGGGATTGGACTAGGGAAAATTCTTGGCAAGTTCATTTCTACTGCTGGTTACATATTCTGCATTTCTCCTGTAGCTTCACTGAACACAGCCCCTAGAATTTAGGTTGCTTAAATATATCTATTTTCTCTCTCAACACAACCATCTTCTAAAAGAGGCAGAGAATTTACATGCCTAAAGCCAATTCCCCATTTCCAAGTTTTCCTCCATTGAAGCATGGAAGATAATGGAAATGAACAAATGTAATCTGGACATGTTCAGAGAGGGCAGGGCAGGGCAGGAAGCAGAGGGATATTCTGCACCCAAAAAGTAAATGTTGTCATGAGGCAACAGATTACTACAGAAAATGATAACTTGTCTATTTTTAGATAGTCTTGCCTGCTTTTCAGCAAGGGCCCAGGTACCCAGTAGGCTACCTGAAAGTAACTTTCTTAAACTCCACGCTCTACTTGATTTTATTTTATCGAGATAGATATTTTCCCAGGAAGGTAGCTTGGAGCAAAGGCTGTGCATTGCTTTTTGGAAATAGCCTCAGGCTGTAGCCTCAGGTTCTATTTAAGACCACATCCAGAGGAGAAGAAGAAAGATAGAGAACAATAAATGAAGACCAGAAAGAAATGGCAGGATGCAGTGAAAAGCAACCTATCCCCCCCCCCCCCCGGCAAGTATCTTGTAACATCAGCGATGAGATGCTCCTAAAATTCCAAATTACTCACCAACTCCCAAGACTGGAGATTCCTGACATAGAGCTTATGGCTTATAAAACGGTTCCATGTGTGCAGGTATATCTGGATGAGAGAAAGTGAGGGTGTTCCCTGAATGTGTGAATGCACATGAGAAACATCCATGCATTTTCCGTGACCCATTTGACACACAGCACCACTGGCCTGCTCCCGTTTGTATCCAAATGTTCAGCAATACCTCAAGGGAAGGAAGTCAGTCCATAAAGCCATCTCGTGTCAATAAATAGCATGGGCTTCCCATAAACCCACTGAGCTACTTCTAAGAAGAGCCAGGGAGAGCAGTGTAGCCAATCCAGTAGACAAGAAGCTACACTATGATAACTTCAGCTCTCCTTAAAGTGAAGACAAACACCAGCTCTAACATGGTATCTGACGGACTCTCCCCAAAACTTAAACCCATCGATCAATGAAGACCTCAACTGTGTCTTTTTCCAATGTTTCTGCTTCAAGATATTAAGCAAGTAAGGTCATGCTTCTCTGTAGCAGCTTTGGATTCTACAATTCCCTCCCCAAACAACCCTGCCCGACATCAACTTCAATATGTCTATGGAGATTCCCAGTCATCCAGATCATGATTGTCCCAAAGGTGCTTTTTTTCCCAAATGCAGCTGGAGTTTCTGGTTTTTCTTTGAAGACATTTTGCTTCTCATCCAAGAAGATTCTTCAGCTCTGAAAAGAAAAACCAGAGTCCAGCTGCCTCTTGAAAAAGCACCTTTGAGACAACCATGACCTGGATGACTGAGAATCTCCATAGACATCAGAGCTGAAGAAGCTTCTTGGATGAGAAGGGAAACATCTTCAAAGAAAAACCAGAAAGTCCAGTTACCTCTTGAAAAAGCACAATCAACTATAATAGTTTCCTCCCAACTAACTAAACTGTTCCTGTTCACTCAAACTTAATTAAATTAATTTACTGACTGGCCCTTTAAGTGGCTGGGGTCAGATATCATTGCCAGCAAAGTGATAGGTTAGGATGATGTGTAAACTCAATCCTGATTTGCTCAGTAGTCTTTCCTCAACTGGTCAATCCATTTTTAATGGTTTTTACTGCAACAAACAGAGGACACTGTTGTACACCAAGTTCTTCCAGACTGGGTTGAGGGAGTTCCTGCTATCTGCTTCTCTAAAAGAAAGGGAGATGACAACAACCTTCTACAGCAAAGCTTTGCTAATTAAGTTATGTCCTTTCTTTTGAAACTCTAGAAAGATGCTGTGCTGTAGAAAGATGATGACATTCGAGCTCCATCATTTTAAGGTTGCATTCACACAACATACTGTTAAGCCAGTCAACACTTATCAAATATGGTCTGACAACAAGCAAGGTTCTTTTTTTTTTTCTGGCTTAGTGTTTTCTACCAACTCAAATCAATTTGTTTGGGCTATAATTCAGCACGAAAAGGGTTCATTCAATAATCAGATTAAATGGGTCCTGTAAATTCAACAGAGCAGTGGTGCGATGGCCTAAAGGTGGAGCTCTCGCCTCACAATCAAGAGTCTGTGAGTTCCATCCTAGGTAGAGGCAGATATTTTTCTCTTTGGGCACACTGAGAATATATCTGCTGAAAAAAACTCCGCATTGGCAGCAGGAAGAGCATCTGGCCAGTAAACAATCAGCTCCATTCAGTTGGCCAGACTCCACCCTGCAAGGGATTATGGGGTCATTAAAAGATGATGTGAATTCAACCTAATATTTCTATATAAGTAGGAAAGAGTATCTCCAATCCTGAACTGCATTTAATTTTCACCTGAATCAAGTCCAACAAGTTATTGGAATGTAGCATCTTTTCTATTCGTTTCATAGTAATCCACTTCCAGGGGATCTACTTTCCTCTATAACAAGTACACTCTGCTTTGATTTTACACCCTTTTTCCAAAATGTCCCTTCTGGATGGTATCTCCTATGTCACCCATCTTTCTTTTCTGGATCAGCCATTATTTTGACATACACACACACCCCAAAAAAAAAGAAAAAAAAGAAAACTAACACCTTTGCCTGTAATACAAAGGGCTGGATGGAATTTTTTCTCATTTATTTTAGGATTATCCCTTCCCTTTTTTCCCAACACCTACCTTGCATATTTTTTCCTTATCAAGAGAGATTGGATCATCATACCTGTGGAGGAAAAAAAAAAAAAAGGAAAGCATCACCACACCATGGTAAATAAGAAGAGTTAAGTCTTGAAAAACATATTGAAAGTATGACCAAATGCCTTATAATTCTCAGCCAGTTGGGACAGGCAACAAGGTAACTTCCAAGGACTGTGGGCCTCAGTTTCCACTGGCTTAAACAACATAACCGACAGCAAAGGTTTTGGCAAACTGATATATAAACCATCTGGAGAGCATCAAATTTCCTATGTGAGTAGTCCACAACTTACAACCACAATCGAGCCCAAAATTTCTGTTGTGATGTGAGAGATTTGTTAAGTGAATTTTGCCCCATTTTACAACCTTTCTTGCCTTGGCTGTGAAGTGAATCACTGCCTTCGATAAGTTAGTAGTCCAGTTGTTAAGTGAATATGACTTCGCCATTGACTTGGCTTATCAGGAGGTCATAAAAGCTGTCAGAATATTCATGAACTGGCAGAGACATGGTTAACAAGGTCGGCCAATGGGAGCTGCATTGGAGTCTGGCCATGGCTTAGCTCTGTATTCTCAGTCTAAAAGAGAAACTGAAACTAACTTGCTTGCCTGCTGAATTAAAGTGAAACTATTTTTCTTCTCTGCTTGTGTTTTGCCTATAACTTTCTACCAGTTGGAAGAATCTACTACTGGTATTGTAACCTTTACTTAAATGTTATTACGTATATAAAGAAGTTAATGAATCCTGTTGAATCAGTCATCTGTGTGTTTTCTGGATTTGAATTTCTGCTGCAAAATCTGACAAAAGCAGATGACATGAACTTGGGACACAGCCACAGTCACAAGTATGAACCATATCTGAATTTTGATCCCATGATCATCGGGATGCTGGAAAGATCATAACGATGAGGTTACTTTTGCCAGTGGCCATTGTAACTTTCAACAGGCACTAAACTGTCGTAAGTCAAAGGTCTTCCTGCAGTTTGCCTTAAGATGTCTCTGCATGAGATGGCTAAATCCTCAAGGTTTATCTATTCTTCCCTGTCTGGATTCACCCAGACTATTATTCAACCTTGAAAGCCAGAAAGCAAAGGCTGAAGGACACAGTTCTTGGATCAGCTATTTTTATTGCCGATACTAGAAAAAAAAAAAAGCCATAATTAGAGCAGAAAACCATCAACTGCCAATTTTGAGTCCCCAAATTTAAGTACGGCAGTTCAGAGGTGCAAACTTCATATCTCTTTTCTCTTCAGAAAACTTCATTCTCAGTGAGAATGACAGTTGAGAACACTGCATAGTTATAATAATGGACCGGTCTATCTCAGGCTTTTCTGTCTGGCTTTCGGCCTCCTAGACCTCAAAAGTCCTCTCCTCTAACACAGCATCAAGGACACCAGAAGATCTTGTTTCCTATTTTAAACTAAGAACAGCTTTCTTACATTTTAACTTGGAGCCCTCCGGCTCTTTTAAACCAGAGATGCGTGAAGTTTTTTTTTTCCCCAAGCCAAAAGACAAACTTGGTTTTGAGTAGTATTCTAGGGGCTACATTCCAAAGTCTGGGTAGGGCAAGGACAACAAAACAAAATTGCAGGTTTTTTTTTTTTTTTAATTAATGAACTACAAATGTATACCGCTCTCCTCCCACGTGTTCCCTCGCTTCCCCCCCCTCCCCTTGTGATGAATTCAGGATTACAGTTCTCTGTCTTTTTGTTGTTGGCTTTAAGCAGTGTTTTGTTGATTGCTGAATGGTGAAATAAAATTAAAAAGAACAAAAGGCCACTTTTGGCAGCAGCTGGAGAGAGAGAGGGGGGGGGGGCAGGCACTCTTGGGGCTATAGCCAAAATTTTACAGGGCCACTTATATCCCTAAGACCACAGATTATGCACTGTCTTGAAATGGGTCATGAGCTAGTTAGAATTACAAAGAAGGGTGGGAACCTCTCACTGGAGTGAACTTTGCTTTAATCGGAGTCTTGCCGTCTCCGGAGGACATGGGAAATGGCGGTGAGTTTAAAAGTTGTAGCGTTTTAAGCTTGCAGCGGCACCAGGAAAAGGAGAGGAAAATCCAAAAAGACAACAATGATCATATTTGTCTTGGCTCAGACATTAAGACCTGTCTCTTCACCCAGACCTTTGGCGAGGGAGGGCGAGACATCTTTTCATTCCATCTGGCCTCTTGTGATTGCTATCTTTTTTTCAATCTTTTATTGAATTTATTGCAATTTCTTTGTTTGTTCTGAGCCACCCAGAAGAGTTGGGAGTCAGATGGCACACCAGCTTCAACAATAACAACAAACTAAGGTTCACCCATGACATCTTGGCAGGCTGAGTACAGTTGGTCCTCAACTTACGACCCAGTTAGGACCAGAATTTCTGTTGCTAAGCACGGCTGTTGCTAAGTGAGTTGCACCCAATTCTACGTTTTTAGCTATGGTTGTTAGGCAGATCACTGCAGTTAAATGAATAGCACTTGAAGCAATAGTACTTAGACTTATATACCGCTTCATAGTGCTTTATAGCCCACTGTGATGACCCAGGGTGGGATACAAAATCAACACAGGCACAAAAACAGGTGAAGTCCCTTTCATTCCTTCAGCTTGGCTTCAATGCTCCAAATATCCTTGACTGGAGACAAAAAACTCCCCCATAAACAGTTGCAAAAAGGAGGAAATGCTGTTTAAACTAAAAATACCTATAAATTATATAACTAGAAAAAAGACAACACAAACCACACTGAGGCAATTAAGGGAACCAGGCAAGATAAGGGCTTGAAGACGTCTACAGGTATGGGAACACACACTGGGAAGGATGCCAAACTCAGAGAGGAACAACGGACTAGAGATATTTCCACTCTTTGTTTCCAGCACTGGCCCATACGCATGCCTGTCCTTTTAACCAGTTCTCACAGCTGCAGCCCATAAAGAGGATCAAGGCCCTGTCCTCCCACATAGACCACGCCGTTCACATCTCTCCCTTATCCTCTCCTCCCTGTGTGCCCTAAGATGGAGAGGGGATGGGCCTGGGTCTTCCTCTGACTTCCCAGTCGGCCTCTGCCCTTCCCCAGCCTCCTCCACAACCTCTGGAGCCACACTTCCACTCCCTGTCAGCTGTTCCTCCTCTCCCTCGGATTCAGTCTCCAAAAGGGGCATGACACCCACTCTAAGCAGTATACAGGACCAGTCTGTTGCCCCCAACAATCTGGGTCCTCGTTTTACCAATCTCGGAAGGATGGAAGGCTGAGTCAACCTTGAACTGTTCAGAATCGAACTCCTGGCACTGGGCAGAGTTAGCCTGCAATGCTGCATTCTAACCACTGCACCACCACTGCTCTAAGCACCAAACATAAAATATATCAAAATCTAGGGTTCCAATGTGAAGGGACAACAATCAAAAGGAAAAAGTATTTCAGGAGCAGATCCTGTGTTTTGGACTATTCTATCTTGCAGTCCCAATTCCAGCTTCCCCATTGACTTGACTTGTGGGAGGTAGCCGAGGAAGATTGTAAATGATAATCAATGACCCCCTGGACAGTGCAAACATTGTAAATACATGCCAGATGCCAAATGCCCAAATTTTGATCATATGATCCTGGGGATGCTACAATAGTCATCAGGGCAAGGACAGATCATATCTCACTTTGTTCAGTCGAAACTTTGGACAGTCATTAAGGATCATAAATCAAAAACTTGTTGTATGCATTGTTTTAGCTAAGCCTCTTTATGACTGTAGAGATTTCTCAGTTATCCATGGTAGACCCAAAGGTGCTTTTTCAGGAGGCAACTGGACTTCCTTGTTTATTCTTTGAAGACATTTCGCTTCTCATCAAGCAAAACATCTTTCAAGAAAAAAGAAAAACAAGGAAGTCCAGTTGCCTCCAGAAAAAGCACCTTTGGCACAGCCATGACCTGGATGACTGAGAATTTTTTATAGATCTTTAGCTACACAATTTGGGATGAACACCCTTTGAATGGTGAAGGAGTAGGAATGGATTTCCAGAGGGAACAATTGAAGACTACAGGAACCATTTGCACTACTCAGGTGACCCTGAGGACACAGATAAACCTCCAAGTGGCCTCAACAACCCTGTAAAAGGATGCAAATGGCCAGCTGTCTGCAAGGAATATAAATCCTTCCATTCCCCACCATCCTGTCAGAGCGGAAGAAGCTTCTTGGATGAGAAGCGAAACGTCTTCAAAATAAAAAAACCAGAATGTCCATTTGCCTCCTGAAAAAAGTACCTTTGGGACAAGATTGTTTATGCTTTAGTATAAAGAATCACAGAAGGAACGAGTTAGAAGGGACTTCCAATCTATGCCAACCCCTGTCTCTCTGAACTTCACTAAACCAATCCTGACAAAGGGCCTTAGGACCTCATTTAGTGGAGCAAACTATCTGTGAAAGCTTCCTTTCAAAAATTATTTTAAAAGCTGCCTTCAGATTCAAGGAACGAGGAATGCAAAGTCTTGAGTTTGAAATCCCAGAGAGGTTATTTGCATGGCACCTACAATATGTCAAACGGATGGGAAGGAGCTCCGAGAAATGCCAAGCGTATAAATACTGCTTTGTCATGCTGTTCTTTTCAAGCAGAGCTCCTGGCCCAGATTGTGCAAGGACAGAACAATAAAGCAGCAGTAATAAATGGTTAGGGAGTTTGTCACGATGTAAGACAGAAAGATGGTACTTGCCCTGGTGCATTTCCAAGAATACACTGCAGGATTGTGATTCCGCTCACCCAGAGGAAAAATTATTCTTGTATTCAATCCATTCTATTTGGATAGTTCTACCGATTTGCAGGTGAGAGTACAAATTTGAAGCTCAGCTCAATAAAGAAGAGTATTTGTAGCCCAGGATTGTATTGAAGGATCCTTGGTGCTCTCTGAGCTTGGTTGTTTTCTTGCAGACATTTCATTACCCAGTTTGGTAACAGCATCAGTGCTGGTAAGGAGTGAGATTTGGGAAGAGGAGGAGAGAGGGAGGGAGGGGAAGAGGAGGTGGCCTTGGTGGTCTCTGAGCTTGGTGCTTTTCTTGCAAATGTTTCATTACCCAGACTAGATAATATAATGAGTGCTCATCTATAGATAGATAGACTAGCACTGATGAATTACCTACCTCATGAAACTTCTGCAAGAAACAAGCAAGCTCAGAAAGCACTAAAGACCCCTCATGCCCAGCACAACTTCCAGTAACTTCACAGAAATATTGTTGTACCAATATCCCAAATAGTTTGTTATTAGTGTCTTCTGAAATTCCCTGATGTCTTCTCTTCAAATCCAATGCAATGGGCTGATCAGTTAAAGAAAATGCCTCTGGTTAATAAAGCAGCACATACATAGGTATGTATAAGTGTGCATACATGCACAATGTGCTCACACAGACACCACTCCAAAAATGTTTAGCTTGTCAGAATTGTAAGGGACACTCTTGAATTTTTTTACATTTCGTTCCATGCTCTTTGATATTAAACACTTGCAAATTAATGCATATCTGCTGAGATCACATGACTTTCCTTGTGACAATAGCACTATTAAATATGCAAGGTGTGTCTTCTCATCCATTTGTATTCCTCGATGGAGCTTGTTTTTAAAAACTCACCTTGAAAATTTGCTGGGTCCTTCACCATCTTCATCATCGAAGTCCATTCTGGGGGAGGAAAAAAAAGAGTATGATTACAATTATATCTCCATAGCTGGAAGAGTCTGCATGGATTAAGGAAAGGAAAGGTTAATTATGCATTATTTCTCATGGTGCCTCCCTTTCTGGTTTTTCCTCTGCTCATTAGTGATGCTTGTTTTATTTTCAGTTCTTCCTTTTTGTTAAGAGTTTATGAACAGACCTGTTCCTTCTCTCCTGGGAGCAAAGCTAAAACAGCCAAACTGGGGTGTCTGCAATTCTCCAAATATTCTGGACTCCAAATTCCATCAGGCTCAGCCTGCCTGGTCAACAGCGGGGATGAGGGAAACTGGGCCCTGACATCCATAAAACCATTATCTCTCCTTAATGTCCCCTCTCCATACTATGGATTCTTTTTTCCTTAGCACTGCTCAAAAGCAGAATTATTGGCCACTTTGAACTTCCACTGGTTTCTTTTCCATCCCTCCGATCATTAAAAGCAAACCAGAAGCCAAATGTTTCTGTTCTGGTGAAGTTATCCTGTTATTTGGCTGTTCTTGCTTTGTGTGTGTTACAGCCAGATGATCTTCAAAAGCCTGCCCAATTTCTTCACCCGTTATTTTTCTAGTCACCTGGCCAAAAAACCCCATGTCTTCCAGTTCTCATCTTAATTTTCTTTGCAAACAAAACTCCTCCATCACCACCATTGCTACCCTCCTAATATTACTGTATTTTTGTCATTTTCTTTGAGCTCTGAAGTCTGACAAGATTGTTTGAGGGTTTACTTGAAACTATATGCTTTGCTTAGGACCAAGGACCAAGGGAAAAGTCAGGCTGTGCTATTTCTCTAAAATTTTAATTTTGGTTAAATTATGACCACTTTTTCCCTACCTAATTCCACCATCATATATTTCTGAGTAACAGCTGCAGGGAGAATGACTCTCATTTTCATTGAAATTAAGCTGTTTTCAGCTCTTCTTAATTTGCTGGTGTTTTAATGGTCCTTGATTGGTAGGGAAACAGTGACCTCTAGTGGTCACTTGGCGAGCTAATAAAATAAATAGGATTCACTGTCCACTTACTGTCCACTTCCTGATGGATCTGCATCTTCCACAAAGGGTAGAAATACGTAGGAATGCATTTTTTCCTGGATTTTGCAAACATCTTGCTTGATTAAATGGTTTAGGGAGTTCCAAAGCTATCAACTATTTTGTAAATAATTAAATGACATTTTAAGACAAGATCTTACAAAAATATAGATTTTGAATTTTCCTTCTTTTCCTCTTAAGGTCATTCAAGCTGCTCCTCTTTTTCCATTTGCATTTAACTCCTCTGCAGATCAGTATATAAATTTGAAATCAAACCAAGGCTAAGCCTTCCTTCTTTTACAAATATTCCCAATCATTTACCGTTCACAGCATTTCATTCAGATGGATGTTTTCACTGGTTTGCAGTCGTTCAAAAAAAACAGTTCCTTCCACCATGAAATTTCACTGCATGTTATTTATTTGACCCAAGAGAAAAAGAAAAAAATCCATACATCAAGAAATATGACTGCATCTAACTTTAGCTTTCAGTCAAAAACACAAAGTGGAAACTATTAATTCAAAAGTAGAAAATCTTTTTGCGCTTAGTGGCTGAAAATCATTTTAGAGAAGATGAAAGCTTCACGGCTTATTTTTTTCATTTTTCCAATCTTGTACCAGATTGATTCTGGCCATTGTCAGCATCTCTCTTAATACATTATGATATTGTTCATTTATCTTCTTTGGGATCATAATATTTGCGGCTTTACTTCATAACTTATTTTCAGAAATAGGTTGTCCTATTTATTTCCATGTGTGTGTGTGTGTGTGTGTGTGTGTGTGCGCACGCGTGTGTGTGTGTGTGTGTGTATCCATCACCTAGGATAAAACCTTCCTTCATTGTCTGGCATTTCCAACCTTTATTGGTGCATGATTTATCCATCTTACAATACCACCTCTTTTTTTCCCTCCAAGTGTTAGAAAATCGATCAGAGAGTGACCTTCAAAGTGAAAAACTGTATACTAATGCAAAAGACAAACGATCCCTCCCTCTTAAATCCCTTTCCTTTCATTCATTCTCCATCCTAAATGAAATGTTGTTTGTCCAAAACTTGCTGCCATTTAGCATGTATCTGTGTTTAGGTATATCGGGTATGTGTGTGCTTGCATGAGACAGGGAGGGAGGGAGGGGAGGAGGAGGAGGGGAAGCAAAAGCAGAGGAGGAGAAGGAGGAGGAGGAGGGGAAGATGAAGAGAAAGAAGGAGGAGGAGGAGGAGGAAGAGGTGGAGGGGGGCAGGGAGAAGAGGAAGAGAAAGGAGGACGAGGAGGAGGAGGAGGAGGAGGAGGAGGAGGAGGAGGAGGAGGAGGAGGAGGAGGAGGAGGAGGAGGAGGAGGAGGAGGAGGAGACTCCATCTTGAACATATGTTGTCCGTCCATTCAACCTTATTTTGAAAAGTGATGCTTACTTACCCAGAACGCCTCTTTCCCCCTCTGGCAGGCACAGAACCTGCCATTCTCACTTGACCAGTAGCCATGGGTGCCACTGGCAATGTCACTGACCCTGGTATGTCCGTGGCCATTTCTGTAACACAGAACATAAAGCATCAGCTTAAGTTGGTAGGCAAATGGAGTGACAGTCTCCTGGCACAGCTGAGCTTTTGATAGATTGTGGGGAGCTCATTCTCAAAATGGTTTCCATGGGAGACTTCCCTTATTTCCAGAATGGCTGCTAAGGAAAGTATCTTGGATACAAATTGTCCACTCATCAAAAAAGGAGGCCAGAATGATCCAATTATTCAGAGGTGAACGAACCCCCCCCCTTTAAAAAAAATTGAGCTGGAAAACAGGAAGTTTTTCCAGTGGTTCATTTTTAAGATGTCCTTCCCTCTAAATCAGTGGTGGGATTCAATTGTTTTACTACTGGTTCCGTGGGCGTGGCTTGGTGGGCTTGGTGTGGCTTGGTGGGCATGGCAGAGGAAGGTCACTGCAAAATCCCATTCCCTCCCCACCCCACTAACCTGCTTTCCAGCTCTGTTCTCCTGTGCAGGGCAACCAAAGAAGACCCAGCCAATCAGCTGGGACTCAATGGGAGGCAGAGAATAGATGGGGGCGGAGCTAGTCAGAGGTGGGATTTGCCGGTTCTCAGAACTACTCAAAATTTCCATATTTTGAGAAATATGAATACCACCTCTGCTCTAAATGTCAGTGCAGTCTGAACTGTTACAAATGCAATTCTTCTAAACTTCAGTGGTTGCTTGAGCCAATATATTAATCACCATTCAGCTGAATTGCATAGGATTGCATAGAAATGCATAGGGAAAAAATGCCAAATCTATAAATCTATAAACCTGCTAAGATTAGATAGTCAGTTCAATGTAGGCATTAAAGCATTTGGATAGGAACCAGGAGACCGTGAGTTCTAGTCCTGCCTTAGGCACAAAGCCAGCTGGGTGATCTTTGGCCAGTCCCTCTCTCTCAACCCTAGGAATGAGACAGTGGCAAACCACTTCCAAAATCTTTCCAAGAAAACCACAGGTCCCTCTTTAGGAGTCAACACTGATGCAAAGGAGGATTAGCATGTAGTAAATATGAGATTTACCTGCTTTCTATTCAGCAGACATCTGATACAAATGGAAAAAAGATCATTTTACTGATATTCCAACTTTCATGTGCTTTTTAATGGACATGATTTGGATCTTTTGGGCAACTCTTTACTCCATCAGTCTGTTAAATCAAGATACCCTATATTAGCATCATTCTATGCTTCCATTTTTCCTTCTCCAAATCCATGCTGAGTTTTAGGTCCTAATGATATTTACAAGCATTCCAATGAAAATAGTAAGGCATAAAAGATCCAAATTAAACCATCAAATTGGTTTGAATGCAACATTTAGATTTTATTCCAACTGCAATCCTTCAAATGCTAAGGAGAGATGGTAGCCTGGAAGCAAAGAATTGAATACTATTTGCTGGAGAATAATATTGGAAAATTAATAGGTGAATGGTATTTCTTAATGTTTCCCTTTTTTAGATTACGAGTTGTTAAAAATGTGTTAGCTGTGCAGCATGCAGCACCTTTTTGGAGCCAAGTAACCTCAAATACCTAAGAAATAAATAATTAAAGAAAATTCCAAGTATCAGAATGCTAGGCTACCTGTACGATTTGTCTGGCCCAATGTAGTTGTTCTTACGAATGACTCTTTGAAGCATACAAGAACATTATAACTCCATTTTTTTAAAAAACTACATTATTAATTATATTATCAGCATTCCATGAATTAGCAATTCCAAGCCAACATCTCTCCACTCTACATAAATGTCAAAAAAGAATACTCAACATTTGTAAAAGAGATTTTAAAAATACAATTTTAAGGAATGCCAGATATAGGTGTCTGTTCCTGAACCTTTATCGTGCACTTAGAGGGAGCGTTTTATCATCAAATGCAAAAAAAGAAAAAGGAAGAAAGAGAAAGACAGAGAGAAAAAGAGAGAACCATAATGCCAGCTTGGCATTTGACAATAAAAGCCAAATCAAATCTTTGATAAAAACATATGCTGTACAAAATAACATCAATTACCTCCATTCACATGATAATACTGATATGAACCAAAAAAAAAAAAAGTCCGAGATTCTTAAAGACAGATTTGTCCAGCTATGATTTAAAAGAATTGGATTAATAAATTATTGCTAAGGTTCAGCTCAACCCCATCACATTCATGCTCAACGCTTTTTCAATGCGCCCTGCTCTCAACGAGATCAATTCTCTCCCACCTGTGCAGAAACGGTCCACAAATACGTCTTTTTCCCCCCTCTCTCTCTCCTTTGGACGGCACCTTCTTTCAAAAGGAATTCATAAGAAATGCCAAAAACCTCCGGGAAGAAGCAGGGCTAGATTGGTATTCCACTCGGAACTGTCACCGCAGATCCGTTTATCTTAACAGCAGCCTATGATTCAGCAAGGAACAAACATCTTGCATACTGATCGGTTTATTTGCCGGGGGGGGGGGTGTGGATATACATTGATATTAAATATTTGAGGTCTGCAGGGAAGGCAGGAACTGGAATGGAAGAGAGTTTTTGATAGACAATAACAGGCCGACATCCAGGGATGGGCTGCTCGGGGTTGGCAGGGGTTCGGGAGAGCCCCTAAGCTAAGATTCTGTGCAGTTTGAAGAACCCCCAAATCCCACTCCTGGCTGGCTCTGCCCACTCCCCCCTCCCAGGAGTCCCCACATGGCCTGTTTTGTATGCAGGTAAGTGCAGGGCGTGCAGGGAAACTCAGGGAGGGTGAAAAATGGGCCTCCTGGAAGTTCAGGAAGGCCGGAAATGGGGCCGTTCCTGGTTTCCAGAGACCCTCCGGAGCCCGGGGAGGGCAAAAACACCCTTCCCACTGTGGTGCCCCACTAGGTCACACCCACCATGGCCACGCCTACCCAGCAACTAGGCAGAGAACCCGTCGCTAAAATTTTTGAAGCCCACCCCTGCCGACACCCACAAGTTCACCAACTCATTGCCCAGGGGCCAAGGGGTCTATGACTTGGGTGAGCCAACCATGGATCCCATCACCATTTTAAGGGAAATAACTTGAGATAAAAGCCTTCGATGACCATCTCAGACTTTCTTCAGTCTGATGCCTCTCATTCAGTGAGATTTCAGTGCTGACCATGCTACCTTGACGGCATGCAACTGAACAGCTGGAGTCCAACACAACTGAAGGACACCAGGAAAGTAAAACTGCACAGTTCAGTCAATGACCAGGTGATTCACTTTACAACCAGAATAACAGAGTTGGAAGGGACCTTGGAGATCTTCTAGTCCAGGGGTATCAAATTTGCATTGTCACAACAGCATTACGTGACATATCATGACTTTTCTCCTCTTTGCTAAATGGGCGTGGGCATGGCCTGCGTGTGACGCACCCGGCCTGTGGGCTGCCAGTTTGACACCCTTGTTCTAGACCAACCCCCTGCTCTGGCAGGAAACCCTGTATCATTTCGGACAAATGGTTGTCCAAGCTCTAAAAACTTCCAGTATCTGAGCACCCACCATTTCTGGAGACATGTCCTTCCTCAATTAATTGTTCTAACTATCTGGAAATTTCTCTTTACTTCTAGGTTGCTTGTCTCCTTGATTAGTTTCCATCCATTGCTTCTTGTCCTGCCTTCAGGTCAGATGCGGTACTCAGCAGAATCTGACCAGTTCTGGAGAACCGTAGCAGAAATTTTGAGTTCAAAGAACCGATCAATCCCACCTCTCACTGGTCCCACCCCTACCTATTGTCTGCCTCCCACTGAGTCCCAGCTGATTGGCTGGGTCTTCTTTGGTTGCCCTGCACAGGAGAATGGAGCTGGAAAACAGGTTAGTGGGGTGGAGAGGGAATGGGAATTTTGCAGTATCCTTCCTCTGCCGTGCCCACCAAGCCACGCCCACAGAACCAGAACTAATTTTTTTTGAATCCCACCACTGCTTCAGGTGCTTTGAAGAATAGATTGATTCCCTCTTCTTTTTGGCAACCTGTGAGATATTGGAACACTGCTATCATGCCTCCCCCAGTCCTTCTTTTCATTAAACTAGACATATCCAGTTCCTGCAACCGTTCTTGGTATGTTTTAGCCTCCAGACCCTTAATTGTTTTTGCACCTCTTCTCGGCACTCTTTCTAGAGTCTCCACATCTTTTTTACTTTTTGCAGCATTCCAAGTGTGACCTTACCAAGGCATGATAAAGTGGTATCGACACTTCACGTGATCTTGATTCTATCCCTCTGTTTATGCGCCCTAGAAATGTGTTGGCTTGTTTGACTGCTCTTGCACACGGTTGGATCATATTTAAGTTAATGTCCACTAGGGATTCCAAGATCCTTCTGGCAGTTACTTCTATTCAGCCAGGTACCACCCATTCAATGGTATGGTATTTAACCATGGTAAAAATCATCATAAAATTGGGTCCACACATGTGATGATTAACTGATACAACAATGGCTTAGCTACTGAAATTCTGGTACAAATTGTGTTCATAAGTCGAGGACTACCCAAAATGCAGTTTCGGTGGCGTTACTCTCCTCGTTATTCTTCACTGAGCATGTTCACAGCATTTGTCTCTTTCTCGCCCTTTGAGAGTGAGTTAATTTTAACCATGATTAAGTAGCCATTTGGGACACAATGTTCAAGAGCGCTGGGTGAAAGCGCAATTTGTTACACTATTTTAAATACAGCTGTCGTGATTTCACTCACTGCTAGATCAGCAAGGCAGATGTCTCCTGCTCAGCACAAACATTAAAAAGCCAGCGTTAAATGCATTTCTAAGGGCAACTGAGCCATAAAAGGAGCAGACCAAACAATAAAAAGCTGAGCTATTTGGAACATGAAATTTTACGGAAATATTCTGAGTAGTTTCATGTGCAAAATGGGACGCTGCCCAAAACATTGTGCTTGAAAAGGTTTTAAATGTTTTGCACACGCTCACAACCTAACGGCATCTTTTCCTACCAATTAATGTACCTATTGATTTTACTTTTTTGAAACCAGTCCTGAGATTCTGCCGAGTTGAGAAGAATATACACAGCTTCCTGATTTTAGCTGATCCTCGGAAAAGAAGGCTGATTTTGGATTATGACAGAGGTCTCTAAACTTGGCAACTTTAAGACTTGTGGACTTCAACTCCCAGAACTGTCCAGCCAGCATAGCTGGGAGTTGAAGTCCATAAGTCTTAAAGTTGCCAAGTTTGGGGACTCCTGGACTAAGACATCCAGGTTTCATCTCCTTCCTTAAATGGAAACTACCAGTAGATGTTTTCAGTATGCATACAGCAAGCAAATGAAAACCATTTGGAAGACATTTGGCACGATCTACAAAACATACATCTATCCTATTTGTAGGAGAATATCCTGAGATGCTTAACTAAAGATTTTCTTTTTAATAAAATCTCCCCTCCCCCCAAAAAGCCATTTTCCTTTAAATTAAATGCAGATGAATTAATTAAATTAAAAACCTGGGCTCCCCTTTCCCAGGTTTCCTTACTCTCTAAAAAATACTCTATTTTTGCTACCTTCTTTCCACCGTACTTTAGAATTCCTTCTGGTGATGTTTTGGAGCTTATGTTAGTTGCAAAGTTGTTTTCCTTTATGTTGCTCCTTCTTCTATCACAACATTTTAATCTAAAAGTGTTGATTTTGTGTCAAATACATATTTGGGCCAACTTTAATGTAGCAACTTAGCAGCTCATCAGCATTCTAGGAAAGATTTCTTTGTCATCTTTGTTCATTCAAGTTGCTATTTTACACCCTTCAACTGAAGATAGAAAAACCATAATGCCTTCTAGAAGATAACACTAAGATCCCTCATTACTTTCTACAAAAAGTTGGCAAGTTAACATTAAACCCACCAACACTTCGCTCAATGTCTTTCAAGTCCTTTGCCTGCCTGTTTTTGGTTTTCTTAAAAATGGAGAGACAGGAAGCATTTGAAGATAACAGGAAAGAACCTCACCACTTCTCTCATTGACTAAAAACCCAGATATCCCCAACAGGGTCATTATTTGGGAAGCAGATACGTGCTTGTCCTTGCAAGTACATCTAAAGTAAAACATAGAATATGGAATCATAGGGCTAGAAGGGATTTAGAAGGGATATGAGAGTGCTTCCTATGTACCATTAGCCATGGTGGTGTGGTTAGAATGAAGTATTGCAGGCCAGTTCTGCTGACTGCCAGCAGTTCGATTCTCACTGGCTCAAGGTTAACTCAGTCTTCCATTCTTCTGAGGTCGGTAAAGTGAGGACCCAGATTGTTGGGGGCAATATGCTAACTCTAAACTGCTTAAGGAGGGCTGTAAAGCACTATGAAGCTGTATACAAGTCTGAATAAATAAAGATAAATATAAGTATACTTGATTGTCATTGCACCTCATACAATGAAATAGAAATCAAATAAGCAAGCAGTGTAGCAATATGTCTAACAGAAAGGGTTAAAGAGCTCTTGGAGGTCTTCTAGTCCACCTACCTGCTGAGGGCAGGAGACTTATACCATCCTGGTCAAATGGTTGTCCAGTCTATTTTTGAATACCTCCAGTGATGGAGTACCCAGGACTCCAGGGAACAAGCTATTCTACTGATACTTTTTTTTCTCACCGTCAGGAAATTTCTCTTTAGTTCCAGGTTGCTTCTCTCTAATGATCTTCCACCCATTATTTCTTGTTCTGCTCTCAGGTGTTTTGGAGAATAAGTCAATCGTCTCATCTCTGTGACAGTCCCTCAAATATTGGAATCTATTTACTCTATCCCCCCTTAATACTTCTTTTTGATAGGCTAGATAATTATGACAGTCGTGGTACTGAAGACAATCTCTCCAAATCCCAAATGTGTCCTTCAGTCACAAAAGCTGTCCATTCCCAGCTTGGCTGTCTTTGGAGCATGATTCTAAGGGATGCTTTGTAGGAGTCTGGAAAAACATAGCATGTGCTGTCCAGACAGTTTATAGTTAATTGGGAATTGGGACAGTTAGTTAGGAATTGAGAGCTGTCCCCTTTAGGGAATGCATCATGGTAAATGTAGTGAAGGCATCTTGGGAAATGTAGTCCATATCATGTGGTCATATCTGTAATCCTGATTGGTCACTGAATTGACCCTTGGTGGGTTGGGGGACGTTCCTTCACTCCTGCCTGAACCCCAGCAGCATGCTGGTGCCTCACCCCTTTTGCTCCACCATTATGGGAATGAAAAGACCACTATCCTTTTACACTATGAATTCAGCTATCCAGAGATTTGGACATTGAGATGAATCTTGACATAACTGTGAGTTATATATGAGGATACCTGATGAACCAATAAAGAAACTTTGTATGGATGCTTTGTAGAGTTATCTGTCTGCCTTATATTCAGCTAGTAATTAAGGGGCAGAACATATCACAGCCAGTGAGTGGGGAAAAAATTGCTCAGGTTGCTTCCAGAGAACTGTCTTTGTTCTTTATTACTCCAGGCAGAAACTGTCATAAAAGTTCATATTAATGACAGCTTGTCAGATCAGTAACAGGAGCATTAAATTGGCCAATTAAATCTGTACAGCATGGTACACGAACAAAAAGTAAAAAGACAATGTTTTCTTTGTGATCCAAAATGCAACATATCTGAACATTTATAATGTATGAAGCTGCTTGCTTTTGGAGGACACAAAATGATACCAATTAGAACCACTTGATCTCACCCACCAACACCATGAAGAGAAGGATCAGGGCAGACATGAAAGCAGTCTTCCAAAATTTGAGAGGCTGCCACAGAGAGGAGGAGAGGGGATCAAGCTATTTTCCAAGGCACCCAAAGGCCAGACAAGGAATAATGGATGGAAACTGAACAAGGAGAGATTCAACCTGGAAATAAAGAGAAACTTTCTGACAGTGAGAACAGTCAACCCATGGAACAGAAGTTGCCCTCGGAAGTTGTGGGCACTTCATCACTGGAGGCTTTCAAGAAGAGATTGGACTGCCATTTGTCAGAAATGGTGTAGGGTCTCCTGCTTGGGTGGAGGGTTAGACTAGATGACCTGCAAGGTCCCTTCCAACTCTAATTATCTGATTTTTTTTTCTGAAAATACCACTGGGACTTGAATTTCCCCATAGGCAAAGTTTTCCATGCCATTCACTTCGAGTTACACTGTCCTATCTTCTAATTTCCTGGAAAATATTCTGGTCTTTGCTCACTAGAGATTCTTTTCATTCTAAAAGGGAACATCTGCATGTTAAAAAAAAATCCAAGCTGAACCTACAAGAGAGATCTCTCCATTCCTCCCCAACTTCTCTTCCTTTCTCATACTGAGACAAAAGGCTGTAGCCAACCAGCCTTTTCACATGTAAAACAAGAGCAAAGAGTAAACTTCAGGGTGACTGACAGTTCTGGCAGCTGCATTCTTCTGACTCCTACTCAAGCTAACCAACCCAGGATAATGGCATACCAAAGAACTCAAATGAGCAATTTCACAGGAGAGTTGTATAAATGCCCTCTATCTCGTGTCTAGAAAGAGGAGGACGCAGAAAGGTCTCAAAACATGTACAGAACATGGTCTCACAGTTGATTGTTTCTCCTGAATCTCCCAGTAAAACTCTATTCTGTGTCTGCCCAACGCTAGCAGGTTCAGAGGTGGTCTTTAGCAGGTTCTGACCAGTTTTGGAGAACTGGTAGCGGAAATTTTGAGTAGTTTGGAGAACTGGCAAATCCCACCTCTGACTGGTCCCGCCAACCCCATCTCTTCTCTGCCTCCTGAGTACCAGGAGGACTGATCCCTGATCGGCTGGGTCTTCTTTGGTTGCCCTGCGCAGGAGAACGGAGCTGGAAAGCAGGTTAGTGGGGTGGGGAGAATGGGATTTTGCAGTATCCTTCCCCTGACACACCCACCAAACCATGCCCACAGAACCAGTAGTAAAAATTTTTTGAATTCCATCACTGCATAAGATGTAGGGCATCATCTAAATTTCTGTCTTATTCTTATTTAATTTAGGAGCACAGATACAGATTGATCAATAGTTTGATTGCGGTACATACCACACATTTTGTTATCTTTCTCACTGTAACATCCCATTCTACACAGATCAACCACACAAGTTACCCCAAGGAGACTAAGATAATAAAACTATAATAACAATAGACAAGAGGCCCCAAGGCTCTGATTGACGTATAAAGAATTGTTGGCTCTTCCTGAAAAGACAACGCACCAAATGTTTGTTACAACTCTCAGGATGGAAAACATAACTTCTGCATCAGGAACATGGTAAATATTTCAACTTAAGAGAAGCTATTGGGAAGTGGGTTATCTGTTATCTCCGATTTCATCACCTGGGTCATTTTCTATCATTTGGATAATTATGCAGTTGACATAATTGATGTTAATCATATTACACAAGAGCCATACTGTGTCATAATTGGATGCAAAAGCCATGAGAACCTTGATTATGTCATTATAATAATGACTGGCAATGATGCAAATTATATACATTATACCCACGATCTAGATTGCTTCAGACTTTGTTGATGGAGGGTTAAGTTTATACTACTTTTTTGTCCACTGAAACCAAGGCAACTGCTTTGGAAAATGAAAGTTCTATGCTGTCTTCAGTTCAAAACATTTTAAGGGTCAACCAGCCCTTTGTTTAGGAAACAGGATTTATCCCATTGTGTATCACACTCACAAAGTTCAACCAGGTAGAGCTAGACTCATCCTATAATGCTGAAGCCCATAAAATGTAGTTTTGACAAGCACCACCAAATGACTCCGCAAAATATATTTGGCTAACCTGGCTAGAAAGTCTTGAAGTTCCTTTCCTAGTTCCATCTATCTCCAGGTCTGTCACTTCACAAGTATAACTTTAAATGAAGTTAGTTCTGCTGACTTATTGATATTTCTGGAATCAATAAACTCATAACTGGGATGGAAGAACTGCCAAGCACTGAATGAATGGTCAAATGCAAACAGCAAATAAAAAAAAAACAGCTTAGAAGATTTAATTAAAAGCATTTAAGAAAAGCAGATAGGTTAAGTTGTTTACCAATTCAGGCCTTAAGGAAAAACCACGATCCCCAGGAGTAAACCTTTCAAAGTATCTGCTAGCAAAGCTTAAACCTCAACTTTTTCCCCTTATCTACAGGTTTTATGGGACGTGCTAGGTTCCTGTGAATTTTGCATGCCGATATTGTCAGGTTTAATATTTTGCAAAGTCTTGCAAATTTTCCCATGAACCAAATTGCTTTCATTATTTATAATACTATCGCATATGTAAGAGATGCTCTGTTGGACCATCCAATCTCCATCTGGTTGAACAGTCTGCTATCGGCAATTGGACACTTTGGGGAAATTAAGGTGCACCCAATGACATCAATGACAAGCTCTCTCCCCTGTCATGTTTTCCCCCCAGGAGCCAATATTCTGAAATAAAGTGCCTCCAAACCTGGAAATTCAACAAATGTATTAAAATCAGGAGCTACATTTGCACCTTGCAACCATACATGCTATATATTCATTCAACATTGCAAGAGGCCCCATTTTGGGAGAAGGAAGAAGGGTTAAGGCCCTGTCCCACTGGCCGACGGATGCAAAACCTATGCGTAAAGGACACAGCGGATGAGCAAAATTTCGGGGGTGGCTCCATCCGTTGTCATCCACTCCAAAAAGTGGCAAAAAATTGCATAAATAGAACAGAAAAGAACGGACGTGGGTAGGATGTAGCGGGGATGTTAAAGGGATGTTCATAGGAAGCCTAGAGGATGTATATCGGATGCAAACCGTTCACTGCGCATCCTTTCTATTTCCGTGCTACTAACTCTGTGTGGACGTTCCGTGTACCTTTTGTTTCCTCCCTCTTTCCATTTTCAGCTGCAGCGGATGTGAGTTGCAAGGATGCCCAGAGGATGCAGAGAGGATACAGCGGACATTTAACGGATGATAACAGACATAGGACGTTTGTTGCTCGTATGTCACGGATTTACATCGTACGCGGCGGAAAGTTCATCCGTTCACAAAGTTTTGTGCAGCTCAAAACTTCTTGCGTGGATGAAATTGCAGTGGACAGACGCTCGAGGGATAGAGCGTATGAAACACGTATGCAGTGAGTACACAACGGATGCATCGCGTTCTCCAACGGATGGCAAGCTTTTTTTAACGTTTTACATCCTCTTTGCATCCGTTGGTGCAGTGGGACATGGGCTTTAGCTGTCAACCCTGAAGCTGGCCTGTCAGAAGCCATCTTGGAGCTTCGGTGCTGCCATACTAGAGCTGAGGGCCCAAGCAAGAAGAGAGAAACAAGGAAACAAGAAAGGACATCAAAACAACTGTAGCCAACCTTGTTTGAGCTTCTAGAGAAGGTGCATTACAGCCCAGTTCTTTTGCTCATGGCTAAATAAAATGGTGCACTGATTCAGCATCATTAAAAACCAAGTTGGTAAGAGCAGTTAGCATTCAGGAATTCACTTCTCTTCTCAGTGAGAAAAAGGCCCTGAATCATGCTCTCCACTGAGCTGGGATCACTTGAAATGCATTGCGCAGTCCTGGCATTCAGTGCTGTTTGAACAATGGTCACAGAGAAATCTGATGAGAGCTTAATGGAACTCTGCAGCGGCTTTAAAAATATCTCACAAGGGGCTCCCCTGACTGTAATAGATGAGCAATAATGGCTGGTTAGACACAGGAGATTGGAGAAAATAAAAGATCAAAGAGAAGGAAAGATAAAGCAAAGGACAAATAGAAATAAAGAGTTTAGCAAAATAAAATTAAATAAAAGACGAAGAAAAGGAACAAAATAGGATTCCAAAAATGGAAGAATGGAAAATCAGCACTAGTCACTACTTAGTCTGGGAAAGTCTCATTAGTGGCAAAACAATTTAAATTAGCATAGCAATATCAATGGCACTTAGATTTATATACCACTTCACAGTACTTTCCAGCCCTCTCTAAGTGGTTTACAAAGTCAGCCTCTTGCCCCCAATAATCTTAGTCCTCATTTTACTAACCTGGGAAGGATGGAAGTCTACCTGAGTCTACCTTGAAATTCAAACTGCCAAATTGCAGGCAAATGGCAGTCAGCAGAAGTAGCCTGCAGTACTGTATTCTAATCACTGCACCACTAGTCCTTCAGGACTAGCCTAACTGAATCTGGTGTCTGAAACTATTTTGGCTCAAGATGCACAAACCAGGAGCCTCAGAATGACACACCAGTCAATTCTCCAGTTTTGGGAGTGATTTTAAAATGCCCCCCCAATAATTAGTTCTGCTTTATTAACCCTTGGCTAGTCCTGTCAACTTTCAGTGGTCAATACTGTGAAACCATGGTGAAGATCAATAGAGGGATGTATTGCCCGCTCCTGCTCTAAATTGTACTCCTAACCTCAGCCTAAATCATGTTAATTGATCCAAACCAAAACATTTGCCCGTGTTGTATGGGGTTGTAGCATTCTTCTTCTTCTTCTTTACTGGACCCTCTTATTGATATGACGACGGTGATTACTTTTGCTTTGTTGCTTTGCATGTACACTGAGAGCTTCTATACACGAGACATATTCCATGGGTGTCTAATCTCATTTGGCCAAATAAACTCTCCTGTCTTTTCCCCTCCCCTCTCATGCCCTCTCCACTCTTCTCCCCTCTCCTCTCCTTTCCCCTCTGCTCCAAACTTCACCCACCTCCTCTCCTCTCCCTCCCCTACCCCATCTCTTTGCCTCCCCTCTCCTTCCCCCTCCCCACCTACCTCCCCTCCTTTCCTCCCCTCTCCCCATTCCATTGTTCCACGGTGCCTCTTCAGTTTTAAAAGCAACATGCCCACAGCTTTGGAACTGAGAGAGTCCTTTGAATGTATACCTCCCTTGCAATAATTAAAAAAAAAAAAACCACTCCCAGCACCCTCTCTTGTGCCTTCCTCTGTAAATCAAAACTGCCAAGAGAAACAGTGGCCCTTCATCACAAGTTATGGTTTGGGTGACAGATTTAAAATTAAAAGCTATATCACTGCTTGACTTGGAAGCAACCTACACACAAACTCTCCAGAGCCAGAATTCGATTGAGGGTTTATACATAAAATGGATAAAGCTTCCAGGAAGAAAATGTCTTAGTCAATATCTCCTCTTTTCTGGCTTATGCTTAGAAAATGCTTGACAAAAAACATTATGGTGTAATGCCATTGCCCATGGGAGCATCTGCTTTGAGCATCAAGGATGTTGTACAGATTTCTATAGTTAATCTGTGAAAGGGGAGAAGGAAAGTAGCAGAGGTCCATTTCTTCTTCTTTTTTTTTTTTTCTGAACACAGCAATGCTATCCTCAGCCAGAACTGTAAGATTATTAAACAGATCTCCTTAAAAGATAACAAACTTGAGTTTATGGTACCCTCTGAGCTTGGTGGTTTTCTTGCAGATGTTTCATTATCAAACGAGGCAAAATCATCAGCAATGATGATGAATGAAACATCTGCAAGAAAACCACCAAGCTTGGAGGGCACCAAGGATATCACAGTTAGCGTATGCATCTCGTATATAAAGGATTAAAACGGACAAAACGTTTGTATCTGGGATGTATCTCGTATATTTAGGATGTCTGGAGTATGTCTAGAGTATGTAGAAGGACACCTAGCAGACAACCGATATTTTCTATAAAAAGAGGATCTCAGTATGAGTCCAGCAGCCGTGGTGTACAGACCTCTTCACCCTTGGTCTTGGTCTTCAACATCATCAATTGTTCTCCACCATGAATGAGGACACAGTCCGTATGATAGCTGCGCTCATTCATCATCAGAACCAAAACCTGTTCAGACTGTTTCAAGTTTTACACAGAAGGAGAAGAAGAAGTCCAAGAGCTGTGTGGGTCCGAGGATGGATCGTGAGAAGAATGGAGTTTGGACTGTATGACCAGTTGATGGTGGAGCTGAGGAATGAAGACCCTCGTGCATTCCATCACTTCATGAGGATGCCACCAGCCATGTTTAACAAACTTGTACAGCATATGAAACCGAGGTTGACCAAGCCGAGCACCAACTTCCATTCCAACCTGGACCCCAGACTGAAGGTGTCACTGACTCTGCGGCACCTGACCTCTGGAACCACATACAGAAACATGCAGTATGCGTGGAGGGTGCCACACAACAGCATGAGCAAAGTGGTCAGAGAAGTGGTGCAGGCCATCATCAAAAAATACGTGGAAGAGCTCCTCAAGTGCCCCACCACTGAACAAGGCTAGAGAAAACTTGCAGAAGAGTGGTATCAGAGGTGGAACTTTCCCCACACCGTTGGAGCCATAGATGGGAAGCACATGGCCTGCAAAGCTCCAGCCAACTCAGGGTCCACTTATTACAACTACAAGGGCTTCTTCAGTATCATCCTCTTTGCCATGGTTGATGCTGACTACAAGTTCATCTACATCGATGCTTCAGGCAACGGGTCAGCTTCAGATGGCCAGGTATACAACGCAAGTGACCTCAAGGATGGGCTGGAACGCAACCTCATCATGGGTTTTCCAGATCCAGACCCCCTACCCAGTGACACACAAGATGTGCCCTAGTTCATCATTGGTGATGACGCCTTCTCCCTCAGAACCTACCTCATGAAGCCGTACACTTCAAGATACCTCACCCGTGAAGAGAGGATCTTCAACTTCAGGCTGTCCAGGGCAAGACGGGTGGTGGAGAACGCCTCTGGCATCCT
Source organism: Laticauda colubrina (assembly GCA_015471245.1). Lineage (NCBI taxonomy): Eukaryota > Metazoa > Chordata > Lepidosauria > Squamata > Elapidae > Laticauda > Laticauda colubrina. The sequence goes on from BLBF01000068.1 coordinate 10,839,973, forward strand.
GGCCAACAGGTTTCAGATATTTCTCACCGCCATGCAGCATGAGCCACAGACTGTGAGGAGCATCGTGGAAGCTTGCTACATCCTGCACAATCTCATGCGCACCCCCTACCCAGTGTTGCAGAACAGACTTGTGGACCGACAACAAGGGAATGGGGACATGAAGCCTGGTGAATGGAGGCAAAGACGTAACCTGATAGACACTGTGGATGTACAAGGCCCCAACAGAGCTTCATGTGAAGGGAAGAAGCAGCGCAACCTCCTGAGACACTGGTGCAACTCCCCAGCTGGAGCAGTGGAGTGGCAAGACAGGATGATAGATGGTTAATGGATGCTTCCTTGAGGCTGTCACATAACACTGATGAGATTGTGCCATGTATGTTGAGTGGTCCTACAATGAATAGGGCATTAATAAAGAGCCTTGTTTATTTTAAAATGTGTTGTTCAATGAATAAATTGTTATTGATAATAAAGGTCCATATGTGTGGCAGGTGAGAGGGTGGACCATACAGTCCCACTATACTTGCACTGGAGGTTTATCTATCCCACAACTTTCCTTATCTATCCCACAAGCATGCAAAGGCTTAACCATTTTTTCAAAGTTTTCACCAACACTTTATTAAGGTAAAAAAATGAACCAAGTTTCTTAAGCAAAGACAACCTTTATTAACTTTCTTAACTTTATGACTTGATTAAATAAGCAAAATGAACCAAGTAAACTGAATTAAGTGTCTTAAGCAAAGATAACCTTTATTAACTTTCTTAGGTAAACTTTATGACTTTATTAAAAAAGCAAAATGAACCAAGTAAAGTGTCTTAAGCAAAGATAAACTGAACAAGTAAACAACTCAGTCTCTGACACTATTCTCAGTCACTCTGAGTCATGTCCATGGTCTCAGCTGTTAAGCGGGCAGGGATTGTGGAGGTGGCTGTGGCTTGAGTGCTGGTCTGAGGCACCATTGGGGTGCTTGGCCCCGAGGGTACAACAGGGGATGGTGTGTTCAGGAAGCTGTCCGAGAGCTGACTCAGTCCCATGAGGTTGAGAGGCCCCTCATCAAGGACTTGAGATGTCAGGCCCAAAACTGATGACAGATTGTCCGTTGACGGGCTTGGCTGTGGGGTGGAAGAAGAAGGAGTGTAGTGGGGCTGTCTGGTCTGCAGCTGGGTGACGTCTGCAGCACGTCTGTGGCGTGCGATGTACCTGGGCCTGGACTGGGAAGTTCTGCTTCTGCTGTGGGAAGTCCTGGTAGTCATAGCCTTAGTAGGTGAGGGGCTGTTGAAAGCCGTGGAAGGGCTGTGACATCGCCTGGGGTGGAGGAACAGACCTGGACTGGGTAGGAGCAGCTTCAGCTGGGCCTTGAGGGTTGTGCAGAAGTGCTGTGATCTTCTGCTTCATCACCTGGTACTGGGCCGCGGGCAGGTCTCTCAGGGTCTGGCTCACGTAGGTGATGGTGTTCCAGCCTGAGGATGCTCTGTCCAAGTGGACCAGCTGAGAGAGAAGTTCTGTGCTGGTCTTCATTGTGTCCCTGATCTCCAACAGCACACTGTGGTCCTGGCCCTCCAGTCTGCCTCTGTGCCTGCATCCTCTGGAGCTGGGGGTGGGGGTGGGGGTGAGTTGGCCTCTGGGGGCTGCTACTTCTTCCTCCATTTGTGACAGCAGGGCATCATCCCCCACGGGATCCTTCAAGTCTGCCAGCATGGGGACTGCAGCTGTCGGGGGGGTCTCTACCGTGGGGCCCTCTGAAGACACCTGCCTGGACAGGGTAGCTGGCTCCTGGCTGGAAGAGGACTGGCTGTCTAGTGGGCTGTCTGAGGGAGAGGGGTGTCAAAGGGGCTGCTCCTCAGTGGCGGATCTTACCCTCTAGGAAACTGCACTTGGCCATGACGTACATCTCCCAGTCAGTGAGCTTGACAGCGGCCTGCCCGGATTTCTTGAGTGTAGCTTGCCATACCAGGTGTGCATGTGCTTCCACCATCCAAGGAGTACTTCTGCAGTGTACCCCAGGTTCTCTGCCTTGTCTCTCCAAGCCGCCTGCTTCTTCTTGGTGTCGCGATAGAGTCTGTGGCTCTTTCTCCAGAGGTATTCGTTCTCCCTCAGCCATTCCAGCACCTCATCCTCATGCTCCTTGGAAACGGTGTACTGTTTCCTCTCTCCCTTCTGCTTCCCTTGCCTCTTCCTCCCTCTGGCAGGGGCTTCAGCAGGGCCTTCAGTAGATTGAGCAGCAGGGCCTTCAGGGGCTTGAGCAGCAGGGCTTTGAGGGCCTTGGGGCTAGTCCACCACAGTAGCAGCAGCAGGTTCAGAGTCAGTGCCAGGGGGTGGGACGCTGGTTCTGTCCTTCTTGCCAGGGCTGGAACGAGTAGGCACGGGCTTCCTCTTCTTGCCTGACTGACGAACCATGGTGTTCCGGCAAGATGTATGTGGCAGCACGTCTTTCCCCTGTATGCTGACTGCATGCGTGCTGCATCCTTTATATCCACGGAGCTGATGCAATTGATACTCCCCGCATACGCTGGGAACGCTTTGCATCCGATATACATCCGCGCTGCATCCCCTTTGTTTCCTATAGGCATCCGTGAAGCATCCGCTTCATCCGTTATGCATCCGCCCCTTCCGCTATGCGTCCCCTTCGAAATTCTCCCCCGGAACCCCTTTGGAGGTGTCATCTGCTTCTATCTGCTTTCATCCGCTAGGTTTCCTATGAACATCCGCTTAACATCCCCGCTACGTACTACCCACGTCCGTTCTTTTCCGTTCTGTTTATGCAAATTTTCGCCACTTTTTGGAGCAGATGACAACAGATGGAGCCACCCCCAAAATTTTGCTTGTCTGCTGTGTCCTTTATGCATACGTTTTGCATCCGTTGGCCAGTGGGACCGGGCCTTAATCACCATGGAGCAAGGAAAGGAAATTTTTCACTGTGGTCCACCAGACTTTATCCATTCATTCACTCAGGGGACTTCAGGTGTGTTCTTTTTCCAGATATTCCATGAAGGTCTGTTAAATAGCAAACCACCATTTCACAACACTTTGCACTGATGCTTTCACAATTCCCCAAAGGAAAAAACAAACAAACACTAACAATGAACAAATCTGATTGGAGAGATGATGAGAAATGGGGAATGAAAGGGATATTTGACATAAAGAAACTAAAACTCAGAAATTGAATCCAATAGTAGCTTGTTTCACCAATGGTAATTTTGCAGAAGGGATCAGCAATTGGCAAGACACTATTTGAAATAGACTGAGAAACATGAATTCATTAATAAATGAAGGTTGGAAATTCCTCAAGTTTCCAAGATTTTGGCTCTACCCTAATACTAGCATTCGAACTGATACTACAATAGCATCAACGGTTGTGGGAACTGGGTATGTCTAGTCTAACGATGAAAAAGACTAGGGATGACATGATAACAGTCTTCCAATATCTGATGACTTTCACAGAGAAGAGGGAGGAATGGCCTAGTCTTCAAAGTACCTGAGGGCAGGACAAGAAGGAATGAATGGAAGCTTATCAAAGAAAGCTCCAACCTAGAATTAAACAGAAATTTCTCACTTATAGTGAGAACGTGGGTTCAGATTAGATTAACAGAGTTGGAGGGACCTTGTAGGTCCTCAAATCCAACCGCCACTCAAGAACACTTAACCAGTGGAATGGGTTGCCTTCAGAAATTGTGGATGCTCTATCACTAGAGATTTTTAAGAAGTGACTAGACCACCATTTGTCTGGAATAGCACAGGGTCTCCTACTCAAGCAAGAGATTAGTCTAGAAGACTTCCACGATCCCTACCAACTCTGTTATTCTGAAAGACGCCTTGCTACCATTCTTGTTCCCTGATTTCATCTCACTTGAGAGCTGGTATCCAGGAATGCATGGGAAAAGTCTCAAATCCTGACCGGAAATAGGTGAAGGGAGAGCAGAATCAACTCTTAGGGAGGACCTGCTTCAAAAACACTCCTAGACCTTCTCCAAAAGCTAGACAATGCCTCTGCTGGGACTCCAGCCAAAGAAAAAGAAAGATCCATCCTCGGATCAAAGTGTGTTTCCTGCTAGCAAACATCACAAACAGAATCTCAATATTTCTTTCCTTTGACAGAGATCCTGCTTTCTGCTCTCCCTTTCCAAGAGTTTTCTATGCAGGGCTGTTCTATTTCTCCTCAAAAGCCAAGCCTTGTCATTGGCCGAGTATCTCCAGTTGAAAGCTCAGCCTGCTTTCCACCTTGAGCCACTGCAATATAAAGACCTTGTTAACTTCACTGGCAATTCCCAGGCAATCACGCCTAACCCTGGAGGCCCTAGTGAATAGACCTGGATCAGCAAGGTGCTGCTTTTGAATGCCTGTAACTTATAATGAAGAGGTAGCTACTCTGAAGAAAGATAAAACCAGGATGAAAATCTATAGCCACAGTTGAATATATCCCTGTTCAGCAAAAACCCAGTTCAGGTTTGCTCATCGTGCTGCACATGTTGAAATGCAAAGATTTATAGGCAACCGATACATAAACAATCAGCACTCTATGGCTGTCAAGCCTAAGACACGGTGAAATCCAGTCGAGTCCAATGCTTTATTTGCTTGCAACAAATGGACAGAATCTCACCAGCTAAAGCTTATAATCTTCGAACCTCACAGATACATCCTGGAGGATTCTAGGGGGTGCTATCCTGAACCCTTTCCTCTCCCCACCATCCAGTTCAGGAATGTGCAGTCCAGTGGTAGGATTCAATTTTTTTTCCTTCCAGTTCTGTGGGCATGGCTTGGCGGATGTGGCAGAGGAAGGATGCTATAAAATTTCCATTTCCTCCCCACTCCTGGAGGAAGGATACTGCAAAATCCCATTCCCTCCCCACCCTACTAACCTGCTTTCCAGCTCTGTTCTCCTGTGCAGGGCAACCAAAGGGGACCCAGCCAATCAGCTGTGGGCGTGGCTTGGTAGGTGTGGTGTTCTGTGGGCATGGCTTGGTGGGTATGACAGGGCAAGGGTACTGCAAAATCCCATTCCCTCCCCACCCCACTAACCTGCTTTCCAGCTCCGTTCTCCTGTGCAGGGCAACAAAGGAAGACTCAACCAATCAGCTGGGACTCAATGGGAGGCAGAGAATAGATGGAGGCAGGGCCAGTATTTGCCGGCTCTCCAAACTACCAGTTCTCCAGAACTGGTTGGAACCTGCTGAATACTACCTTTGGTGCAGTCTCTTTGTTTTGGACCCCCTCTCTGCAATCTGCTGCCTTCCCCACCCCCAAAAGAAGCCAAAGTGCCATTGCTGACCTTCCTCTTGTTCCCACTCCTTCTCCAGCTGCACATTCCATCACCATGACTCTGGAGCTTTCGGATAAGCAATGGGCAGGTTGCGTACGGTTTGAGAAAATAAGGGATGCAGTGGCTTCGTGGATAAGACACTGAGCTTGCCGATCAGAAAGGTTGGCGGTCCGAATCCCCAGCACCGCGTAATGGAGTGAGATCCTGTTCCTTGTCCCAGCTTCTGCCAACCTAGCAGTTCGAAAGCATGTAAAAATGCAAAAATAGGGACCACTCTGGTGGGAAGGTAACAGCATTCCATGCGCCTTTGGGCGTTTAGTCATGCTGGCCACATGACCACAGAGACATCTTCAGACAGCGCTGGCTCTTCGGCTTTGTAACAGAAATGAGCACTTCACCCTAGAGCCAGAAATGACTAGCACATATGAGCGAGGGGAACCTTTACCTTTACCTTATCTAGAGAAAAGAAGGACTAAGGGAGATAGCAGCATTCCAATACTTGATGGGCTGCCACAAAGAAGAGTCAAACTATTTTCAAAAGCACCAGAAGGCAAGATAAGCAATAAATAGAAACTAATCAAGGAGAGAAGCAACCTGGAACTAAGCAGAAATTTCCTGACAGTGAGAACAATCAACCAGTGAAATAGCTTACCTCCTGAAGTTGTGCCTGCTCCATCACTGGAGGTTTTCAAAAAGAGATTGGACTGCCATCTGTCAGAAATGGTGAAGGGTCTCCTACTCAAGCAGGGTAGAAGACTTCTAAGGTCTCTTTCAATTCTACTGTTCTTGGTTCTATGTGCAGAGATTGAGCCCTTTACATTGTTCTAAAGTATGGTTTGTTTAATAAAACTGCAAATAGGTTGTTTACACAGTATGCAGCTAAACTGTACATGCTGTGTTTTAATGCACAATGGTATTTTGTGATATACAGACAAGCACTACTCTCAATTTCACTTAAAACACAATCCTGATCATACAAGGATTTCAAAAAGAGAGCTTTTCAAGCCTCTTTATAAAGTAGATTGTGACAACGATATAATTAACCAGGATTAACCTTTATCTGGGATTAGGTGAATTAATCCAACCGTCTACATCTATGCAACAGAATAAACAATGAAACAGCCACATGGGCTGGTTTTGCACAATATAACGAGCAAAAATTTAGTTTCTAAATTACAAACTAGCCAAATTCCTTTAAACCCAACTTGTGAAACACAAACCAATGTACAATTAAAAAGAAATTTCCCTGACAGTGAGAACACAGTGCAGAGGATCTTAACATTTTGTGCCTCTGAGTGAAAACTCAGACAAACATATTTAAATAAAATAAAACAGTGAAAATAAACTTGCATTTTTTCTCATCTAACGTCTTTGGATCTCCCAAATCTGAAATCCCAAATTAAGAACCACAAACAAGAACCAACAGTTTAAAGCTGCACTTGGCAATCTGGCATTTTTGAGTTGTTAAATTGCAAATTCTCCGATTCCTTGTCATTCAGTGAGGCTACATAGAGCTAATTGGGCACCATCCCAAATATTTGATCAATTTAAAGTTAAGTCCTAGCAGAATTAACTTTGGTTCCCTAAGAGAGAAGGGAAAGCTGTAACTTTTTTCCCATTCAAAGACAAGTTTTGGGGAACACTCCAAAATGCAAAATGCCCAGTTTTTTCCCCAAGGCTTACCAATGTTGAAATGCCATGTCTAAATATTTACAAATATCCGTAAAGGTGCAGAAGGACCACTGCCAGCCAGTCACAAATGTTTCATACATAATGCCAACCTTGCTGATGGATTTGGTGCTTCCTATAACATTTGGGTGTTTTTTAGCCAGGGATGCAGTGGCTAGTGGCTAAGACACTGAGCTTGTTGATCAGAAAGGTTGGCAGGTTGGCGGTTCAAATCTCTTAGCGCCACATAATGGAGTGAGGTCCCATTACCTGTCCCAGTTTCTGCCAACCTAGCAGTTCAAAAGCATGTAGAAAAAATAGGGACCACTGTGGTGGGAAGGTCACAGCGTTCCATGCACCTTCAGCGTTTAGTCATGCCAGCCACATGACCAGAGAGACGTCTTTGGACAGCGCTGGCTCTTTGGCTTTGTAATGGAGATCAGCACTGCCCCCTAGAGCTTCCCTATAACACTTGGGGTATCCCTAATGCTTCCATCTTTTGCCACTATGCCCAGATTTTAAAAGCCAACATCCTGTCTTGGCTGGTCTGTTTGGATGAAAAACCAGAATTGCTTTTTTATTTATTTATTTATTTAATCCTAAGTGGAAATCCTCCAACGTGGCCTCTGACACAGTGTCAGAACTGCTAGCCATCTGCAGAACAGCTGTCAACTCCATGCAAAGTGAAGTCGATTGCACAAAGAGAATGGAAGAGAGCCCAAGCCATTCTTTTGGGGGAACAGTTGGCTTGCTAGGTCTTCATCTCTGGGCACAATCGCTCATCCTTGTGGCTGGGCACAGCGATGCTTCCTTTAGGGGTGAACATAGGTCTCCGGAAAGCTCCCTCTGGCTGTGCTCCTACGACGCACCGACCCACCAGCGTCCTATTTTATCCGGGCGCCTTGCGCGAGACCGACCCGTGGGGTGAGTTTGTGGTGACGTGCTGACTCGAGACGCTGGGTTCCACTGAGCATCCATCGAACCGCGGGGACGCGCGCGTCCCGCCATAAGATTCACTGAATCTACCGGGAGACCTGCTGATTCCCGATGAAAAGACTGGAAAGCTTGCAAGTCAGATCAGAAGGATGAGCGGTTGCTGACGAGTGCAGAGAGATTTCCCACCCCCAGAGACAGCTTTGCCTGCTTGGGGCGGGAGGGGGGGGGGGGGGGGGGGGGGGGGGGGGGGAAGAGCGAGTGGGTCGGCGCCCAGGCCGAGTCCAGCGGACTTTCCAGTTTGCCAGACGCTGCGAACTCGCAAAACCAGCAACAGCTACTCACCGGGTGGATTAACAGCCGCCGGCGTTGCCATCTTGTCTCGGGAAGAATTAAGAGGAATGGAAGCTGGGAAGTGGGGGGGGGGGGGGGGGGGGGGGGGAAGCGATGGAGAGGTAGGGGACTGATGCTCCGAGCAGCCCGGGAAGACGGAAGGCGGGCAGGGCCACGAAGTCTCGGGGAAAATGCCTTCCCACCTGCACCAACACAAAGGGGCGCCCGACTCGCCACTTGCGCAGCGGCTCAAGATGTCTGATCTGATTAAGCCCCTTTTTCTTCTTTCGAATTTCGCTTCTGCTCATGCTCAGCATCCTCCCCCCCCCCAGCGAAGTGAGCATGTGCCAAAGGGCTGCACATGGGCAGTGGGCGAGTGAAGCCAGCTGCCCTCACTTTGCCCTGACTGCTGGACTGCGCTCTCCATCCCTTGGACCGCCGCGGATGGAGGCGCGAGGAGCGGGAGGAAGAGAGAAGCGGAATCCCAAATAGGTCTCTCTCTCTCTCTCTCTCTCTCTCTCTCTCTCTCTCTCTCTCTCTCTCTCTCTCATCAGAAACATAGAATACTCATAGAATCCTCAGGGATTCCCTCTACGTTTTGTAGTGTGTACGATGGAAGCGCCAGTGCGTCTTTTTTTTAAAAGCAAGTGATGTTTTAAAAAGTTGATGCTCATGATTACCCTTTAAATAAATAGACATGGACTTGGAGGGAGCAAATTTTTCTGGGCTTCATTTCACTCACCAAAAAGAGGTCTTGGATGCTTCTGGATTCTTCTTGAGCAGAGATCTCAAAAATAAACTTCTCATTCACCCAAAGCTTTCTGTTAGACTGGATGCACAAAAGGAAAAGACTTCAAACAATATAATTGCTAAGGACTTGACTTCAGGTAGAAAGAAACAGCTTTTCCACTGCGGAAAAATGAACCGCCGAAATGGAAATTGCCTTTCTGTCATAGTACTGGATTAAGCACTAAAGCCGTGTTGAATCTACCTTCCCATTTCTCAACAGTCTTGGCTTTTAAGTTGGGATTTCAATTGGCAACCCCCTGCCACAAAGAAGAGGGAGTCAACCTATTTTCCAAAGCACCAGAAGGCAGGACAAGAAGCAAGGGATGGAAACGAATCAAGGAGAGAAGCAACTTGGAATTAAGGAGAAACTTCCTGACAATGAGAACAATTAATCCATGGAACAACTTGTCTCCAGAAGTTGTAGGTGCTTCATCGCTGGAGGTGACTGGAAATTCTCAGTCATCCAGCTCATGGTTGTCCCAAAGGTGTTTTTTTCCAAGAGGCAATTGGGACTTTCTGGGTTTTGTCTTTGAAGACGTCTCACTTCTCATCCAAGAAGAGCTGAAGAAGCTTCTTAGATGAGAAGCGAAACATCTTCCAAGAAAAACCAGGAAGTCCAGTTGGTTCTTGGGGAAAAAAACACCTTTCATCACTGGAGGTTTTTAAGAAAAGACTGGACAGATACCTATCTGAAATGATGTAGGGTCTCCTGGTTGAGCAGGGGGTTGGACTAGAAGACCTCCAAGATCCCTTCCAGCTCTATTATTCTGTGTAAAATGATAAGAAATTGAAATTCAGCAAGGTATTTGATTGATCCTTGTGTTGTGTTCAATTCCCACAATCTCCCAGTGGGGAATCGTGCAGACTATCCCCATGTGCTAATTTAGAAATATAGAGAAATGATGACTCCCACTCCATTTCACAATGATTAAATAAGGATGAGAAAGCCATGTATAGAATAGCAGAGTTGGGACCTTGGAGGTCTTCTAGTCCAACCCCCTGCTTAGACAGGAAACCCTACACCACTTCAGACAAATGGTTATCTAATCTCTTCTTAAAAATACGTTGTAAATGTACTGCAACTTTCTGCTACTTTCTATGGAGCAGATAGAAACAATAAACATCCTATGAAACCTATTAACTACAAAGTATTTGTGCAAGTTTTAAAAACAATACTGTTGACCATATACACTATTTCTACTGTTTCTCTATAAATTGACTCAACAGCTAGCAAATATTTCTATGGCTCACAGCCAAAAAGCTCTTTCGTAAGGAAGATGAAGAACATTCCTTAGCTCAGTTTAACATAACCTTGAAGTAACAGCAACATAAAATTTTTGCCATGGATTATTTCCTTTTGAGCCACATGCTGATAATGCAGCCAGCATGCTGTATCCTGAAACGGAGAATTCTGCAGTTGAGAAACACTGCAAAGGCAATAAAGGAGAATACAGATAGTCCTTGACTTACAGCAGTTCATTTAGCGACTGTCCAAAGTTATGGCACTAAAAAAAGTGAGTTATGACCGTTTTTCACACTTACGGCCTTTGTAGCATCCTCTATGCTCCTGTGATCAAAATGCAGATGCTTGGCAATGGGTTCATACTTATGACCATTGCTGTGTCCAAAGGTCATGGGAATCCCCTTTTCTGACAAGCAAACTCAATGGGGAAGCCAGATTCACTTAACAACTGGGTTACTAACTTATCAAGTGCAGGGATTCGCTAAACAACTGTGGCAAGAAAGTTCATAAAATGGGGCAACGGTCACTTTACAAACATCTCACCTAACAACATAAATCTGAGGCTCAATTGTGCTCATAAGTTGAGGACTATATTTGTAGCTCAAGGTTGAAATGAGAGGTCCTTGGTGGTCTGTGTGCTTGGTTGTTTTCTTGCAGACGTTTCATTACCCAACTAGGTAACATCATCAATGCTACCGGTAGAAGGGAGTGGGGTTTGCTTTGTATTCTAACACTGATTATGTTACCGAGTTTTGGTAATGAAACATCTGCAAGAAAACAATCAAGCGCACAGAGCAACAAGGACCCCTCATATTACAAAGCACTCAACATCTTCTGGGTAACATTTGTAAACCTGGAGGATTGTAGAAGCTGCAAACTATGCCTTATCCTACCAAGATCATGGGAGAAAGATAGTATGTACCTCCCGTCACCAAGTTCTCAAGATCCTCATCTATCACCTCAAAGGCATAGTATCTCTCTTGACTCTAGGAGAGATATTTTCAAGCTTTGGGGAACTGTGCTTGGCTAGTCTAGAGAAGAGAAGAACCAGGGGAGACAGGATAGCATCTTCCAATATTTGAGGGGCTGCCACAGAGAGGAGAAAGGGGGTCAAGCTATTTTCTAAAGCACCTGTAGGCCAGACAAGGAAGAATGGATGGAAACTGAACAAGGAGAGATTTAACCTGGAAATAAGGAGAAATTTTCTGATAGTGAGAACAATCTACCGATGGAACAGAAGTTGCCCTCGGAAGTTGTGGGAGCGCCATCACTTGAGACTTTCAAGAAGAGATTGGACTCCCATCTGTCAGAAATGGTGTAGGGTTTCCTGCTTGGGTGGGGAGTTGAACTCGATGACCTGCAAGGTCCCTTCCAACCCTGTTAATATCATTTAATCTAGAATTCTGTTGCTGAATGCTGATGCAACATATAAACACAACCCCTGGAGCTACCATCATTGTTGGGGAGAGTTTCCTGACCAATACTCAACTGACAGAAGGGGCATCACTGAAGCTATGTGGAGGTCATCTCATAGAGGAAGAAGAAAAGAGGGAGAAAGAGATGAGACAGCAAACCAGCTTTTCCCCATTCAAGAGGGATAGCAAGCCAAGTGCATCTTTTACAATACAGAACTGGACCATTTGGCCTAAGAAGCCAAATCAACAAAAGGTTTGACAATCATTATTTCAGTGGGGTTTTTTCAGTTCGTCCAGAAGAGAAGAGAGCTTCTTCCATTGCTAAGCCTACTGCTTCAATCCCAGATGGTGATTAATGGTTACCTTAGGGAAAGGATCATTATTGCCAATTAAAGTTGCATTGCAATTCAGATGTTAAGAAGAAAAGGCGGGTTAGAGAACTTGGAAAAAATAGGTTGACTCCCCCTCTTCTTTGTGGCAGCCACTCAAATACTGGAATACTGCTATCATGTCACCCTTAATTCTTCTTTTCCATAGACTAGCCAAACCCAAACTTTAAACAATAGTTTGATGGGAAAGTTGCCCATCAGAGTCCAAGCAGGGACTGACTTGCAAGAGTCCAAGGTCTCCTGATGTCAGTCCAGCCACGAAGTCACAGTGGTTGCAGCCTCACTAGTGGCTTATGCTCACCTTTAAATGATGCCGTACATGGAGAATGTTTAAGGAAAAAACACTGCTTAATAAAGACTTAAGTCCTATTAAACATAATTGTATGTGTTTGTGTGTACGTGTGTGTGTGTGTGTGTATACATGCCCAGTTATGAGTATAGAGTTGTGGTGACACAGTGATTAGAATGCAGTACTGTAGGCTAATTCTGCCAACTGCCAGCAGTTTGATTCTCACCAACTCAAGGTTGACTCAGCCTTCCATCCTTCTGAGGTGGGTAAAATGAGGACCCAGCTTGTTGGGGGCTGACTCTGTAAACTGCTTAAGGGGAGCTGTCAAGCACTGTGAAGCGGTATATACGTCTAAGTGCCATTGCTATAAAGGGTGAGCATTTTTGTACATAGAGTAATTAAAGGTCCCTACATGCCTGTAGGGACATACACTAAGACACACATTATAATTATATGTAATATGCAGATCAATGATTGGGACCCACTCCCAGCTATATGAATTAAAATATACTTATCAACCATTGTCCCATCTAACAGATTTCTAAGTTAATAGAATAGAATTCATTATTCTATTGGACACACAGGAAATTTGTCTTGGTGCATATACTCTCAGTGTACATAAAAGAAAAAATACATTCATCAAAAGTCAAGAATCATCAGGTGCAACACTGAATAATAGTCATAGGGTACAATAAGCAATCAAATCATACTAACAAACAATAAAAATCATAAGGATACAAGCAACAAAGTTACAGTCATACAGTCCATATGGGAGGAGATGGGTGACAGGAACAATGAGAAGATTAATAGTAATAGTAAATAGTTGGACAGTGTTGAGGGAATTATTTGTTTAGCAGAATAATGATGTTCAGAGAAAAACACTGTTCTTGTGTCTAGTTGTTCTGGTGTGCAGTGCTCTTACAGCGCTGTTTGATGGTAGCAGTTGAAACAGTTTATGTCCAGGATGTGAGGGGCCTGCTGATATTATCATCCACAGTGTAATTTAAATATAAATTGACTCCACTGGTTTGCAGCATGAATCTACATGCATTCACTCTTCAAGAAATGTTTCAACTATTTGTCTTTGAAAATATGAGTGATGCATCTCAGTGCATTTTTCACTCATTGGGGCCTCTGGTGGGAATTGTTCTTTTCATTCTTTTGAGACTCCTCCTCAATGCTGGGATGGTATATGTTCTTCCCTCCCCCACCAGCCTGATAAGAAGCACCTTTGACTGCTTCTCTTCCTTTCCCCCTCCACAAAGGGATTTTCCACAATGAAAGCCAGTTGGGCTCCCTGTGGCTGGCTGCAGATTACAGGAAGGCGAGCAGGAAGCAATAGGCAATTTTAAGTCCAGCTCAAGGGTTTTTGCTCTCGTGGGTTCAGGAACCATGTCGGTGGAGAGGTGCCAAAGAGACTCCTCCACTCCCTTTTCGCAGGGCTGGGAATTTCTTCAAGCCACTGCTAGTGGGTGGGTGGCTTTGCAAACCCCAGAGTCAGCATCTAGGGCAAACCAGGGACTGCAGGCAGAAAAGATCCAGGGACAATGGCAGCCCGGTGATTCTCGGGGTGCTGCAGATGCTCCAATTGTGTTGTAGGAGAAGGAAAGGAGGAGGGGAGCCTTCTGGCTGGAACTAGCAGGTGTAAGCTCTCAAGCACAGGCAGGGTGGAAAAACCAATGCAGCAAGTCATCCCCAATCTTGCAGCAGAAACACACTGCCCTGCGATGATTTAGGAACTGGGGGGAAGCTCAGCTGCAGGGTGGGAGCCAAGAGTCCATCCCCCCCTCCCCAGCCTGGTGTCAGGACCAGAGAGGAATCTCTCATTGGTCCTCCAGGGGTTGGGAAAGCAGCCGGAGAAATTTCAGAACCGTTAAACCAAGATGCTCCAAGAGACCGTACCTCGCGTCGACGCATCGCAGGGGAGGGTGGCTGTTTTGGTACTGCTGGAATGAACAAGTTGTGATAGGTTGGTAACTCTTCTGTTTGTTTTTCTCTCCCCCCCCCCCCCCCCCCGCCACCGCCACCCCCCACTCCAATTGTTTCTGGAGAGAAGGCTGCTTCCCTGTCTGCGAAGGACTTGTTCACCTGCGCTTTGGCGTTTCAGACAGGCGGGCAAATCCCTCCACTGCAAAACTGTGTGGCAAGGACTTAAGGCTGCTCACACAGACTTTTCGACTTTGGGGAGGAGGAGGGGGGGGGGGGGGGGCCGCCCAACTAGAAGGAAACGGTGGTGAGGCGAGGCTGAAATCCTCTGTTTTATGTCAGGACCGACGGAGGAATCCAGATTTCCTGTGGTCTACTTAAGGCACTGGATTGCAGGAGCATTCTGCTTAGAGACACACTGGACGGAGGAATCCAGATTTCCTGTGGTCTACTTAAGGCACTGGATTGCAGGAGCATTCTGCTTAGAGACACACTCTCTCTTCCCTAGTTCCACAAATTGTGTATGTCTGTGTTTGGGGGTGCGGGGGGGGGTGCGCACATGTAGGCAGGAGTGAATATTCAGAAGTGGCTTGGCAAGGTTTCGTTTGAGGGGATGAATCACTGTGATTTGAAGTTTGGAACGGAGCAAAGGACGAGTTCCTTCAGCATCAAAGAGGATAGGAATATTTGCATGTCAAATACAGGCTGGGCACAGGAACAATTGATCCACTCCAAGTCTGTCTGAGAAATAACTCTCTGGATGGTATTTTTTGCTGGGGATTTAGCAATGTTCCTTAGTAGTGCATGGTGGATTTCTCACAGAGACAAGAGACTGATTTTTTTTTTAAAAAATCTGTTCTGCCAAATCATAATGAACTTTTGTTTATGGCCCTGATAGAAATCTTTAATCTGCCAAAACTCTGAGATTCAGATTTAGTCAAGCTGCATTATTTTCAAGTTTATGTTTTTAAAATGGTTTAGACTTCAGGGTGCCACCTCTAATTTAATTGGGGGGGGGGAATCATGACTGCCATTGATCTCTCAACATGATTTGTCACAACTGCAGAATATATTACATTTTCTCCTCAGAATATGGAGCAGAGCATAATTTTAGGGATAATTATGGTTTGCATACAAAAGACGCAGGTTATGTGCTCTTTCTCTGCCTCTCCTGCTCCCCTTCTCTCTCCATTTATTTTTGGAAAGAGGGGATTCTTTAAAACTTGTTTAGAGCTGTATAGCTCAGCCTTGTACTTTTATATAATGGATATTATCGGATTAAGCAGTGTTTGCTCCAAACAGCAAGCGTGAATCAATTGAAGATGACTTGAAAATAATTATATATGCTGAGATATTTTTTTAATGGAACTAAGATTTTTCTCTAGGTTGGAAAAGAAAATCAGAAAAGTTTCTGCTGACTGCAGGTGATGTCTTCCCATGTATGCTATTAACAGACAAAGTTTCAAAGAAGGCCACAGTAAGGGGCTTCTTCAGCTAAATGGTAGTAATCTATTAGTTAAGTTATGACTGTGACCTATTATTGCAGTTAAGCAGTTTGATTGGTGGCGTGTTTAGAATAGAATAGAATAACAGAGTTGGAAAGGACCTTAGAGGTCTTCTAGTCCAACCCCCTGCTTAGGCAGGAAACCCTACACCACTTCAGACAAATGGTTATCCAATCTCTTCTTAAAAGCTTCCAGTGTTGGAGGATTCACAACTTTTGGAGGCAAGTTGTTCCAGTGATTAATTGTTCTAACTGTCAGGAAATTTCTCTTCTTGAAATCTTCCAATTTGGTTTTGGCTTAGTATGCTGTATACCTGTGTGAGATATGGCAGCTGTACATCCTTCCCCCCAGGGGTGGGATTCAAAATTTTTAACAACCGGTTCTGTGGGCATGGCTTAGGTGGTGGGTGTGGCTTGGTGGTCATGTTATTGGCTGGACATGGCCAACTCAATATCACCCACATTGAGGCATGCATCTCCTCACCTGGCCTCTCATGACTGTGGAGATGTTGCAACAGTCTTAAGTGTGAAAAATGGTCATAGGTCATTTTTTTCAGTGCCATTGTAACTTTGAATTGAACGCTGTAACTCCAGACAAGCAAAGTACCAGCAAAGGAGGGGAAAAAAACTCCAGAGAAGTTCCTGAGATAGGAAGTTTAGTCCTGCCAAGAATGTAATAAGGGTTAATGGAGAGTCAGTTTCTGTAAGCAACACCAGAATGTTTCCTTCCCGCCTTCCTTACAGGATTAGGCCAGTAATTTCTTTGAACAACCGGTTCTCAGAACTGCTTAGAATGATAACAATCGGTTCTAACAAATAGGTGCGAACTGGTAGAATCCCACCCCTGCTTCCCCCCTCCTCTTTCCTGTTTTGGTACTAAATATTCAGAAATTTTTGCTGATTTTACAATCTCTGGAGCTTCTTGGGAGCCTTAGAGGTGTTTTAGCCACCCTTCAGCTGCTGATTAAGGCACAGAGGAAACACAGTTATCATTGTGTCCCTTTTTCAATGGTTATACTCATTAGTCTATTTTTCTAGCACCCATAAACAGGCATTCTTAAGTCTTGGAGAAGCAATTAAGGGCTGCAAATGAACCAGTGGAACTGATGGAAAAGTTTTCCCTAAAGAAGAGCTCAAAGAGATACTTTGTGCAAGATGGGCAGCCACATAAATGTGACTAATAAATAAATAACTAAACCTGATGCCCTTTCCATTTTCTAAATGAAAACTGTAGTTCTGCTCAGAGGGATCATTCATTATTATCAATTATTAATTCCCCTGTAAGAAAAGGAATTAAAGAGAGAGTAGAGATGGGATCGCTTATTGTGACCTTCAGAGATCTTGAGAGATGTCTTGGATTTCCTAAATCTAATTCTCTTGAGTTGAAATGTTACACGTGTTCAATGGTCCATGGAAAGGAGGGGGAAAAATGAAGAAATGGAGCTCTGGAACTCTTTCCCTTAGTTCCCCAGAAAAGAAGCCACAACTGCATTTGCTGGAGAGCCTGAGAAATGCTACTAACAGTGCCCCATAGCTTCTTTGCACAACTTAATAAGATGGAAAGAAAAAAGTACAGTTTTTTTAAATGAAAGATCATGGGTAAGAAAATTGAGGTTTTTTTTTTTTTTTTAAAGTAATCACAGAGTCCTTGGGGATCTCTGAGCTTGGTGATTTGCTTGCAGATCCAAAAGAGCTTTTTCAAAAGCACTAGTAATAACACTGATATACCATTTCACAATGCTTTACAGCTCTCTCTAAGCAGTTTGCCCACCAATAATCTGGATCTTCATTTTACCAACCTCAGAAGGATGAAAGGCTGAGTCAACCATGAGCCAGTCGGGATCGGACTCCTGACAATCGACAGAGTTTGCCTGCAATACTGCTTTCGAACCACTGCACCACCACGGCTCGTAAAAGAAAAGAAAAAAAAGCTTGCAAAAGCACCTTTGGGACAATCTTGACCCGGATGACTGAGAATCTCCTTAGACATTTGCTTGCAGACATTTCATTACTGAACTAGGTAACATTATCAGTGCTAGTGAGACAAACTGTCAAACAGAAAATAATACCCTAATCAAAGAAATACCAAGGAGAAAACAATAATCTTTACAACACTGAAAAGCTAAAGGGAGCAAGCCCCATACTCACTAACACTGATATTGCTTCCCAGCCTGGTAATGAGACATCTGCAATCAAACAATGAAGCTCAAAAACCATCAAGGATTCTATAGTTTAACCCCAAATTTCATACATTCTCTTCTATTACAAATAATAATCCTAGGGAGGTAGGTTCTTTAATTCCCTTTTCTCCCTAATTTGCAAAGTAGCTTATATTATGAATTAGCATGCAAATGAGATTTCAGAGCAAACACTGAATTATCACAAAGAAGTCAAAGGCAATATCTGGTATAAAGAATAATCAAGAGTAGAGCAGGCAGTCATATGGGTCCCTCCTGATTCCTCAATCAATCTGGAGTGGCTGGTTGAGGAAAAAAAAACTTTGTCAGGACTGGTCCCCAGCATGGAAAACACACAGTTTAGGATAACTGCAAGGACACAGTAATAATAAACTCCATTCTATACAGTCCAATTTTAAAGTATTCACAATGAAAATGCTGAGCTAAGAACAATGCTTAACCAACCATGGCTGATCTGGAAAAGCTTAGCAAGACTGACCCTCAGTAATATTTGGATAGGAGGGTACCAGGAATGTAGGGCTGTTAAATTATGAAGCCAAACATACACATACACATACACATACACAGACACACACACACACCGCCTACCCTGGATATAGACAATGGCACCCCTCTTCTGTAGTTTAAAGGTTGAGTCATAAGTCCTATCTAACAAAATGAAATTCAATGTAGGGGAAAGTAAAGTATTACACTTAGGCAAGAAAAACCAAAAGTACACATATAGACTGGGTGAAAGTAGGCTTAATAACAGTAATTGGGAGAGGGATCTTGGAGTCTTAGTGGACAACCAATTAAATATGAGCCAACAATGTGCAGCGGCAGCCAAAAAAGCCAATGCAATCCTAAATTGCATGAACAGAGGGATATACTCAAGATCAAGGGAGGTATTAATACCACTCTATAAAGCCTTTGTAACACCAAATCGACAATACTGCATCCAGTTTTGGTCACCACACTATAAAAAAGTTGTTGAGACTCTATAAAAAGTGCAGAGAAGAGCAGCCAGGATGATTAGGGGACTGGAAGTTAAAACAAACAATGGACACTTGCAGGAACTGGGCATAGCTAGTCTAGAGAAGAACCTGGGGAGACAGGATAGCAGTCTTCCAATATTTGAGGGGCTGCCACAGAGAGGAAGGGGTCAAGCTATTTTTCAAAGTACCCAAAGGCCAAACAAGGAATAATGGATGGAAATTGATCAAGGAGAGATTCAACCTGGAAATAAGGAGAAACTTTTTGACAGTGAGAACAATCAACCAATGGAACAGAAGTTGCCTTCAGAAGTTGTGGGAGCTTCATCACTGGAGGCTTCCAAGAAGAGATTAAACTGCCATTTGTCAGAAATGGTGTAGGGTCTCCTGCTTGGGTGGGGAGTTGGATTAGATGACCTACAAGTCCCTTTCAACTCTGTAAATCTAATCTAATCTAATAAATCCAGTTGCCATGACTCAATCTTCAGACAAATTTACCTGGATGATTGAGAATCTTCACTGACACATCCATAGCCATGATAGGATGACACATCCATTCATATAGGAAGAAAAATAGCATAAAGGAACAAAAACTGGAAAAGGTGTTTACAGCTGAATGCATTTGATACCTTGGGTTTAAATCCTTTTAACCACTAGGTAATTTTATCCTGCTCGTTTTCAGTGACTGTTATCTAATGCAACACCTACAGTTATTCTTCAGGTTGGCTGCTCCAGAGCCTGTAGTATTTATTTCTGTTCTCTACAAGACAAAAAGATATATGCTTTAGCCTGGGTAGAAATGAGATTTGCTACAGTGCTTTTGTGTTTTTCCAGCTGGAAAAACAGTTTTTTCGTTTTGGTCCTTGAACGCTAAGTATAAACTTAATCACCCAGCCCACTGATCAATCCCTTCAGACAATAATGTCTAACTCAAGGTAAATTTTTGAAATGCAGGGCTTCTCTGTCCATTTATTTGCTTTGTCCCAACCCTGTTGCTTTTTTACACCTATTATTAAGAGTCCTACTTGCACAAAGGCAAAAATACATAGGTGGCTAGAAAAGATGATAGGGAAACATAGATTTTAAACCTGAATTGTTTTTATTAGGTATAATATCAGAAAAAAATGGTAAGAAAAGTATGTATTAATATTACATGTCTGAATAGCAATGAGATTGCATTCACATAATCCTGGAAAAATGAGGATATACCGCAAGATGAAAAATTGTGCAGAAATGGATAGATTTTCATTAAAAATTAAACAGAAAGAAGATGTGGAATATTATCAAACATGAAATCTATTTTACGAATGGTTGAAAAAAAGGGGTGGAGATTAAGAATGTAAATCTGTATTGTTAAGCACATTAAATACCCAGACAACACGGTGTTTATTAAGCACTAAGTATTAGTATTTTACATTGATTTCAATTTAGAGGTTACTTTATCACTGGACATTGACTTTTTCAAAAGAAACTCTTGCAAAATGAAACAAGGAGGCATTTATGACATGGACCTGTGCCATCTCTGCCTTCTTGTCCTCCAAGAAGAGGGCAGAATTTTAAATTAAAAATGTGTTTTCCAAGCATGTTTCACTCCACCAAGTTTCCAAGGGGTTTTGTTCGTATTTGTCTAGTCAGGCGACTAAAAACAAGACATAACATACAATTGTGGAAGGTAAAGGAACTAAGTTGATTTTTTAGCTTCAGGCCCGGTCCCCCTGGCTGACGGACGCAAAACGTATGCATAAAGGACACAGCGGACGAGCAAAATTTCGGGGGTGGCTCCATCCGTTGTCATCCACTCCAAAAAGTGGCAAAAATTTGCATAAACAGAATGGAAAAAAATGGAAAAGAACGGATGTGGGTAGTATGTAGCGGGGATGTTAAACGGATCTTCATAGGAAGCCTAGCAGATGAAAGTGGATGGAAGTGGATGACACCTCCGAAGGGGTTCCGGGGGATAATTTCGAAGGGGACGCATAGCGGAAGGGGTGGATGCATAGCGGATGAAGCGGATGCATCACGGATGCCTATAGGAAACAAAGGGAATGTCGCGCAGATGTATATCAGATGCAAAGCGTTCACTGCGCAAGCGGGGAGTATGAATTGCATCAGCTCCGCGGATATAAAAGGATGCAGCAGGCATTCAGTCAGCATTCAGGGGAAAGACGTGCTGCCACATACATCTTGCCGGAACACCATGGTTCGTCAGTCAGGCAAGAAGAGGAAGCCCGTGCCTACTTGTTCAAGCCCTGGCAAGGTGAAGAAGGCCAGAACCAGCATCCCACCCCCTGGCACTGACTCTGAAGCTGCTGCTGCTGCTGCTGTTGTTGTGATGGACCAGCCCCAAGGCCCTCAAAGCCGTGCTGCTGAAGGCCCTTCTAATGAAGGCCGTTCTGCTCAATCCCCTGAAGGCCCTGCTGCTCAATCTCCTGAAGGCCCTGCTGCTCAAGCCCCTAAAGGCCCTGCTCAAGCCCCTGCCAGAGGGAGGAAGAGGCAAGGGAAGCAGAAGGGAGAGAGGAAACAGTACACCATTTCCGAGGAGCATGAGGATGAGGTGCTGGAATGGCTGAGGGAGAACGAATACCTCTGGAGAAAGAGCCACAGACTGTATCGGGACACCAAGAAGAAGCAGGCAGCTTGGAGAGACAAGGCAGAGAGCCTGGGGTACACTGCAGAAGTACTCCTTGGATGGTGGAAGCACATGCACACCTGGTATGGCAAGCTACACTCAAGAAATCCAGTCAGGCCACTGTCAAGCTCCCTGACCGGGAGATGTATATCATGGCCAAGTTTCCTGGAGGGTGATATCCGCCACCAAGGAGCAGCCCCTCTGAGACCCCTCTCCCTCAGACAGCCCACAGACAGCCAGTCCTCTTCCAGCCAGGAGCCATCTACCCTGTCCAGGCAGGTGTCTTCAGAGGGCCCCATGGCAGAGACCCCCCCTGACAGCTGCACTCCCCATGCCGGCAGACTTGGAGGATCCCGTGGAGGATGATGCCCTGCTGTCACAAATAGAGGAAGAAGCAGCAGCCACCAGAGGCCAACTCACCCCCACCCCCAGCTCCAGAGGATGCAGGCAGAGAGGCAAACTGGAGGGCCAGGACCACAGTGTGCTGTTGGAGATCAGGGACACAATGAAGACCAGCACAGAACTTCTCTCTCAGCTGGTCCACTTGGACAGAGCATCCTCGGGCTGGAACACCTTCATCACATACGTGAGCCAGACACTCAGGGACCTGCCTGAGGGCCAGTACCAGGTGATGAAGCAGAAGATCACACCACTTCTGCACAACCCTCAAGGCCCAGCTGAAGCTGCTCCTACCCAGTCCAGGTCTGTTCCTCCACCCCAGGTGATGTCACAGCCCTTCCACAGCTTTCAACAGCCCCTCACCTACCAAGGCTACGACTACCAGGACTTCCCACAGCAGAAGCAGAACTTCCCAGTCCAGGCCGAGGTTCATCGGACGCCACAGACGCCAGTCCTCACCCAGCTTCAGACCAGACAGCCCCACTACACTCCTTCTTCCACCCCACAGCCAAGCCCATCAACGGACAATCTGTCATCAGTTTTGGGCCTGACATCTCAAGTCCTTGAAGAAGGGCCTCTCAACCTCACAGGACTGAGTCAGCTGTCAGATAGCTTCCTGAACACACCATCACCTGTTGTACCCTCAGGGCCAAGCACCCCAATGGTGCCTCAGACCAGCACTTAAGCCACAGCCACCTCCACAGTCCCTGCCCGCTTAACAGCTGAGACCATGGACATGACTCAGAGTGACTGAGAATAGTGTCAGAGACTGAGTTGTTTACTTGTTATGTTTATCTTTGCTTAAGACACTTTACTTGGTTCATTTTGCTTATTTAAAACAGTCATAAAGTTTACCTAAGAAAGTTTACCTTTGCTTGAGACACTTAATACAGTTTACTTGGTTCATTTTGCTTATTTAATAAAGTCATAAAGTTTACCTAAGAAAGTTAATAAAGGTTATCTTTGCTTAAGACACTTAGTTTACTTGGTTCGTTTTTTTACCTTAACAAAGTGTTGGTGAAAACTTTGAAAAAATGGTTAAGCCTTTGCATGCTTGTGGGATACATAAGGATAATTGTGGGATAGACAAACCTCCAGTGGAAGCATAGTGGGACTGTATGGTCCACCATCCCAGCTGCCACACATATGGACCTTTATTATCAACAACAATTTATTCATTGATCAACACATTTCAAAATAAACAAAGCTCTTTATTAATGCCCTATTCATTGTAGGACCACTCAACATACATGGCACAATCTCATCAGTGTTATGCGACAGTTTCAAGGAAGCATCCATTAATCATCTGTCATCCTGTCTTGCCATTCCACTGCTCCAGCTGGGGAGTTGGACCAGTGTCTCAGTAGGTTGCGCTGCTTCTTCCCTTCACGTGAAGCTCTGTTGGGGCCTTGTACATCCACAGTGTCTATCAGGTTATGTCCTTGCCTCCATTCATCAATCTCCATGTCCCCATTCCCTTGTTGACGGTCTACAAGTCTGTTCTGAAACACTGGGTAGGGGGTGCGCATGAGATTGTGCAGGATGTAGCAAGCTTCCACGATGCTCCTCACAGTCTGGGTCATGCTGCATGGTGGTGAGAAGTACCTAGAACCTGTTGGCCAGAATGCCAAAGGCATTCTCCACCACCCATCTTGCCCTGGACAGCCTGTAGTTGAAGATCCTCTCTTCATGGGTGAGGTATCTTGACGTGTACGGCTTCATGAGGTAGGTTCTGAGGGAGAACGTGTCATCACCAATGATGAACTAGGGCACATCTTGTGTGTCATTGGGTAGGGGGAAAACCCATGATGAGGTTGCGTTCCAGCCCATCCTTGAGGTCACTTGCATTGTATACCTGGCCATCTGAAGCTGACCCATTGCCTGAAGCATCGATGTAGATGAACTTGTAGTCAGCATCAACCATGGCAAAGAGGATGATACTGAAGAAGCCCTTGTAGTTGAAATAAGTGGACCCTGAGTTGGCTGGAGTTTTGCAGGCCACGTGCTTCCCATCTATGGCTCCAACGCTGTGGGGAAAGTTCCACCTCTGATAGCACTATTCTGCAAGTTTTATCCAGCCTTGTTCAGTGGTGGGGCACTTGAGGAGCTCCTCCATGTATTCTTTGATGATGGCCTGCACACTTCTCTGACCACTTTGCTGATGCTGTTGTGTGGCACCCTCCACGCATACTGCATGTTTCTGTATATAGTTCCAGAGGCCAGGCACCGCAGAGTCAGTGACACCTTCAGTCCAGGGTCCAGTTTGGGATGGAAATTGGTGCTAGGCTTGGTCAACCTGGGTCTCAGACGCTGTACAAGTTTGTCAAACATGGCTGGTGGCATCCTCATGAAGTGATGGAATGCACGAGGGT
>BLBF01000068.1:10864685-10892576 GCA_015471245.1 Laticauda colubrina
TTCTACATACTCTAGACATACTCCAGACATCCTAAATATACGAGATACATCCCAGATACAAACGTTTTGTCCGTTTTGAATACTTTATATCCGAGATGCATACGCCTACATCCTTTCTATTTCCGTGCTACTAACGCTGTGTAGACGTTCCGTGTACCTTTTGTTTCCTCCCCCTTTCCGTTTTCAGCTGCAGCGGATGTGAATTGAGGGGATGGCCAGAGGATGCAGAGAGGATACAGTGGATGTTTAATGGATGATAAACGGACATAGAACGTTTGTTGCCCATATATATCGCGGATGTACATCGTACGCGGCGGAAAGTTCATCCGTTCACAAAGTTTTGTGCAGCTCAAAACTTCTTCCGCGGATGAAATCGCAATGGATGGATGCTGGACGGATAGAGTGTATGAAACACGTATGCAGTGAGTACACAATGGATGCATATTCAGCAGGTTCTGACCAGTTCTGGAGAACCGATAGTGGAAATGTTGAGAAGTTCGGGGAAGCAGCAAATCCCAAATCTGACTGGCCCTGCCCCCATCTATTCTCTGCCCCCCATTGAGTCCCAACTGATCAGCTGGATCTTCTTTTGTTGCCCTGCACAGGAGAACAGAGCTGGAAAGCAGGTTAGTATGGTGGGGAGGGAATGGGATTTTGCAGTAACCTTCCCCTGCCATGCCCACCAAGCCACGCCTACCAAGCCATGCCATGCCCACAGAACTGGTACTAAATTTTTTTGAATCCCACCACTGATCCAATCCATTTCCAGGTTGAGGCCCACTAAGCCATGCCACGGCCACCAAGCCACGCCCACAGAACCACTGGTAAAAATATTTGAATCCCACCACTAATGCTGACCCTTGTTGGTTTGCTCAACAAGGCATTTAGTCATGATTCTTCCTTACTATGTTTGCTCTTCCCACTAAAACACTGAAGTGGAATTTTGAAGCCCTCTCCCAGTCTAGCCCCCTCTTCCCTTCAAACTAAAAATACCCGATCAACTGGTTGAAATTCTAGGAGATAAAAGCCACCTCCATGGGGACAACCTCAGATGATTATCTGAATTCCAGATGACTATCTGTTTTAGTACAGGCAACAGAGAAGAATCCATCAATTCAAAGACAGAGAATTTCACCATGTAACTACTCAAACTATTAGGGATCTTCTACTGTTTCACTACATTCCACTAGGCATTGATTCTTATACTCGTCTTGAATGTCAAAATAAAGTTTTAATTTCTTTTGGCCTTGGTTTAGTCCAGCTATTGTTAAAAGAACTAAGTCACTCATAACATTTATTTGTTTTATTGACTGAAGAGTTGCTGCCAGTCCAGTTAGATTAGACTAGGCAGTGGTTCTCAACCATGACACCTTTAAGATGTTTGGATTTCAACTCTCAGAATTCCCCAGCCAGCATGCCTTAAAGCTGCCAGGGATGGAGACCTCTGGTCTATGTAACTTAATGCCAAATGTTGAAAAATACTGAACTAGACAGACAAGTCATTGGGAATGATAAAAGGCAGCGTCTTCTGATTCTAAATCACCAGCCAATTTTCTTACCAGTTCTCTTGCCAGTGAAAATATGCAACATTTTGCATCTCCTGGCAGCTGGTGTACATAGCAAGAGCCCCCATATTGGAGGAACTATTCAAAGGGCACGATGGGAGACTATTAATAACTAGAGCTTATTTTCAATTTCCCTTTCCAGGTGATATATGACTTAATCTCCCCCCATTAATTGATAAGACTAGAGAAGATGCATTTATGTCCTTGTGTGAGTCATTCTTCCTGCCTCCAAATAGCTTGGACCCTTCTCTAATAATTGGCTCAGCTTCTCCAAAAATGGCGTGTTAAAGAGACAGTCCAACACAATTCAGGAGGATGAGCCAGTGGCCCAACCAGGACGCTTCCTCAAGAAGAGATATAAGTTGCAAGATCAAATCTGGGTTAGTCCACTGTGACCAGAAGTTTAGTCCTTGGAGCTTTTGGATTCATGCTGGAACCCATCGTTGAAGAACTTCTCTCTACTGGAATACGTGCGCTTTGGGCTATTCTGTAACTTGTATTTATGTGATGCGTATTTATTCTGCGACTATGTAGGACAAACGTGGAGGAAGGTTAACACCCAGGTTGCAAGAATACAAGGGAGTGGTCAGTTGAGGAGACCTGAACTCATTGGTAGCCTCACATTGCAATGAACAAGGGCAAACATGTAATTTCATAGCTACTAAGATTGTTGGCCAAGAAGGTTCAAAGATAGCCAGGGAAATTACTGAAGCCCGGGAAACCGGCCCCTTCTCAGTTAACCAAAGTGCTGATTTACCACTTGCTTATCAAGTACTTGGAGGGACATGGTGGCTCAGTGGCTAAGACGCTGAGCTTGTTGATCAGAAAGGTCCGCAGTTCGAACCGTGTAATGGAGTAAGCTCCCATTATTTGTCTCATCTTCTGCCAACCTAGCAGTTGAAAGCATGTAAAAATGCAAGTAGAAAACAAGGACTACTTTGGTGGGAAGGTAGCAGCATTCTGTGCACCTTCGGCATTTAGCCACATGACCACTGAGACATCTTCAGACAGCGCTGGCTCTTCAGCTTTGTAATGGAGATGAGCACTGCTGGATATGACTAGCACATTTGTGCCAGGGGAACCTTTACCTCTACCTTTTATCAAGTACTTAGGAGCAGAGGGCTTGGCAGCACAAGGAAACAACAGCCAATTGCCAGCCATCAACATACCAATCAGCTAATAAGAAGGCACCACATCAATATAACTCGGATAGACCAAATTCTGCAAAGAGAATTTCCCTGAAGATGGGCTCCAGCATGAGTTTGAAAGCTCAAAAGATTAAACCTTTGGTCCAGGTGACCAACCTAGATTGGATCTTACAACATCATTCATAAGTGGTATTTCTCAAGGTTCCATTGTCCTTGTTTTATTTGTTCATGGATGATCTTGATTTAAAGACAGGCAGTAAACAGTGGTTATGTTTGCAGGTGATACTTAGCTATTCAAGGTAATAAAATGCAGAAATGATTAGGAAAAGCTCCAGAACACTCTTCAGTTTAAGCAAGGGAAGAAGGCTGCTACATGTTCATAGCAACAGCTACCAAGAACTGACTCAAGCTCAATGCAGAGGAAGGATGGATAGATATGCCCCTCCAGCCTTTTATCTTAAACTTGCACCTCTTCCAGGAAATTGAATACTTCAGTCCACTTCTCCAAGAGTAGGTCACAGCATATATTAATTTGACAGCTGCTTCCTTAGACAGCTAACCTTGAAACCCAATTAAAAGTGAAAGACTGAATTAGACCTGACAGCCATAAACCTGGGAATCAGCCTGGAGCACAAGTCAAAGAGCCCAGCAGATGTTTCCAGAGAAAATGGGAGAACATCTTGAACCTGTAGCTTGTAAACACCAGGCAGCTGACCATTACAGATCAATTGGCAAGAAATACTTGCAAAGGAATCTGCTGGAGAGATAGACATTGTGTATCTGTCGATGTATCTGTCTGCACACATTTGTCAGAAATGGTGTAGGGTCTCCTGCTTGGGGGGGGGGGGTTGGACTAGATGAACTACAAGGTCCCTTCCAACTCTATTAATCTATTAAAAAAATGTGCCAGTGCATGTATATTTTTTACAAGTTGTCACCCTGCTTTCCATTGCTATTGAAAATGCCCAACTCATCATCTTCCAGGTATTTTGCTTTTTAGTTCATTTATTTCTTTCCTTCTTTGTAACTTTCAGTCTTCCTCTTACCCCAGAATGTTTTAGCTTTTCCTCTTGTGTTGCTCTATGGCTCCTTATCAAGGGGATAGGGGATGCAGCCATAGAAAGAACAAAAGCTTCAAGGAAAGAAAAAAGTAAAACAGAAAGCAGGAAAGAACAATTTTAATTACATTAATAAAGCAAATATACTTAGAGAAAGGAGAAATAAGAGATAAAGAATAAAAAGTGGAAAGAAAGGAGATAAAAAGAAGGGAAATACATAATGAAACTACTTCTAATCTTTGTCACAACAAATATAAACAAACTTTATATTTCTTTACCCCCCCCAAAAAAATTGGTTACAAATCTCTCTTCTTCCCTGAACCCACCCTTATCTATATGCAAAACATCAACTTTCCACTCCTGATATCAACAAAAAGTTCATAAAGATTTACCAGAGCTTTATAGAAACATGTCTTATTTTAACCCTGGTCAAACAAACCAACTCTATATTCCTTCCTTTTACTTCTAACAATCTTGCTACTTAATTCAAGGATCAAATCTGTGATAGGATTTGAACTCTCTTCAATTTTTCTTTTTCCTTACAACAAAGATTTTATCAAACTTTTTGAGACTCTATTCTAAGTACAGTCTAAGTTGTGATCCAAACTCTTAACTCTTGTAGTTGAGTAAAAAGTAAATAACCAAAAGCACTGTTGCATAAACAGGTACACCTAGCTTTCACTTCTGTGTGTGACTAGCTTACCAACACAAATATGCTTGTAAAACTAACCAGAACCCCTTCGACTGGAGTGTAGGATGGATGATGTTGACATATCCTCTGACAAATTACAGAGCAAAAACATTGGCTCAGACAAAGATGCCTGAAGGCACACAGAACCCAGAACAATCCCCACTCAGCTGTTCATTGCATGCACCAATAACCTTGACAGAGAGGAAAGAGGTCATGTTTCAGTTTAATTGCTTTCCTTTTTTTAACCAATTCCCTCAAGTTTATGAAACACACTTGGGAACTTATAAATAAGTTATTCCCTTTAAAAAAAACCTAGAAACAAATCAAGTTCTTTTCATCCTAATTTTAAAATGCACACATGCATGCATGCATGTATAAGTATTCCATATGTATATTTGTGTGCACATATAGTATATGTGACTGGGATATGGAAAAGCTCAGTGAATGAGGCCAGAACAATTCTTAGTTGTCTGCTCCCTTCAAACTTAGTGCAGTTGTTTGCAGCTAGCAAAGCATTGCATTGCATCTACTTAGCGTCCAAAATTTTTAATTTTATTTTAATTTGTTCACTCCACACCAAGGTGACAAGAGGCTGGAATTGCCTACCAAAAACTTTCATAGGAATCATTCAATGGAAAGGGGAAAAAAAAGTACATGAGAGCATGCACCTTCAAAATTTCTACATGGGAGCATACTCCTTCAATTTTACCAATCATAAACCAACAATTTCCATACAAGTGATTGACAGAGAAAAGGAAGAGGGATAACAAAATAAATTATATAAATACTCTGACAATGGGAAACATCCCATGTTAAGTATCCTCACCTGCAAATACAATACTAATATTAAGTAGGTAATCAACATTAACAAGAACAATAGAGATCAAAAGTAGCAGATAAAATGTTGCTGGAAATGTTTTTTAAAAAATGCTTTGGAATTGGATAAAAAGAACATGAAGCTTCCAATAAAACAAATGGAATTAAAAACAAAAGCAATTAAATGATTAGGATGCAACCAAAGGAAGAGGATATTGGAAGGAATTATTTAGAAACTCACCTAAGAAAAACAGGGTGTTCTGAACAAAAAGAACAGAAACAAATTTTGCAGATGTTAGTACTCACAAATAGAACACACATGCATGTTGTGTATGTGTAAAGTTATAAATGCTGTAATCATGTTGATAAATAGTGGAACTACAGGTATAAGTTATAAAACTGTAAAAATATAAAATTGTGTGCAAATTATCTGTACCAAAAAACACATTGCATCTTTTCAGATATTGCTATAATTAATCTCCCTACCTACATGCCAGCTTTTCTTCATCCACTACATAACAGTGACACGTGTCCCATTAATAGCAATGTTCCTATGAATCAGGAAAATAGTTTTGCCTAGTAAAACTAAAGTAGCTCAGAACCAACATGCACACTTTTATGAGACTTTCATATTGTTATACCTGGAGTTTTCTTTTCCATAGCATCCTTTTGGACCTCAAAATTCTCTCCCCTGCCTTTTCAACTTGTTTAACTTCATATTTAATAGAGGTATTCACATACGCAACAAAATGCAAAAGAAAACAGCTTTTTAGTCTTGCTTGCAAACCCTCATGCAAGCTTATTTGGATGCCACAGTACCCAGTAAATTTGTCTGCTTTTTTTTTTTTTAAAGAAAGGAGCATCACATTTCACCTTGAGAAAAGTAGCACTGTTAGAAACCACTCAGGCTGATAGAGTGGCTGGCTGAATTACCAGAGGTGTTTTGGCATTAAAAACTCATTAACCTTGACTCAGCCAGTCTGCAGAGCTTATTCCTAGAAATAGTCCGCAGGTACAAATGTGCTAATTAAAAAATAAAGTTGCTATCTCCCCAACTATATGTAAATCTCAATGAAGTTCTTTTTACTTGAACATCTTAATTCATCTCTATGTAGTGTAAAACAAAGCCATAAAAAAAAAAGATTTAGGGTTTTGATGATTAGACAGGATAGATTATAGGTTTCCTTTTGGTAAATTTCATCAGATGTTCTGGTCCCAAGATTTAAAGGTCCATCTGTCAAAAGGAGAACCTTGTAGTCCCATAGCTAAACTCTTCAAGGGAGATGGGCAGTTCAGAAATATGAAATATATGTATATGTAATGTATAAATAAATGATCTGGCAATCAGAACTGTTTGGAATGCTGTTGCTTTCACTAGTATATAAAGGTATACTTATATACTATGTCTAGTTTATAAGGGGATGTGGTGGCTCACTGGTTAAGACACTGAGCTTGTTGTCAGAAAGGTTGGCAGTTTGGTGGTTTGAATCCCTAGCGCCGTGTAATAGAGTGAGCTCCCGTTACTTGTCCCAGCTTCTGCCAAACTATCAGTTCAAAAGTGCCTAAAAAATACAAGTAAAAAAATAGGGACCACTTTGGTGGGAAAGTAACAGTGTTTTGTGCGCCTTCAGTGTTTAGTCATGCCGGCCACATGACCATGGAGACATACATCTTCAGACAGCGCTGGCTCTTCGGCTTTGTAACGGAGATGAGCACTGCCCTAGAGCCGGAAATGACTAGCATGGATGTGCCAGGGGAACCTGTTCTATATGTAAAGTGGGTGACTCCAAATCTGCAAACCTGATTGGTCAAATAAAATAAGCATTGGATTGGTTCACTAGGAACCAATCCAAAGAGCTGCTAAAAGGCGGCAAATTTAAACAACTGCCATTGGCTGCAAGCAGGCAAGCCAGCCTGTATAAAAGGCTGGCTTCAGCTTCAGCCAAGTGTTCCTATTTACTAACTAGTTGAAGAATAAAGCATTTGTTGTTGGAACCCGGTCTACCTCGTGTGTTTTCCGAACAAAACACTGGCGACGAAGGTGGGATCATCCTGAACGGAAAAAACCTGCACGCGGTGATAAGAAGTCCAGATTACAACCAAGATGTCTGGAAACAACGCACCGCCCGCACCCTTCAATCCCAACAAAGAGGATTGGGATTTCTATGCTGATCGCTTCCAAATGTATTTGGAGAGCAATGAAATGGAAGACATTTCAGAGCAACGCAAGAGAGCGGTATTCCTGACGCACTGCGGGCCAACAGTTTTCAAGATGGCAAAGGTCCTTGCGAAGCCCCGGGACGTCAAACAACTAACGTGGACAGAATTGCAAAGACTCCTCAAAGCACACTACGCTCTGATGGTGTCAAACTTAATAAAGCGACATGAATTTTACCGCAGAGACCAGAGAGAGGGAGAGACCGTCGCCGATTTCATTGCTGCCCTTAGACAATTAGGGGGTGAGTGTGAATTTTTGAAAATTGACGAAGCAATGAGGGATCGCGTGGTGTTGGGCCTGAGAGACTCGACCACACAGAGTAAATTACTCAAGCCCAACATCACCGTTACCGAAGCCATCGCGGAAGCCACAGCCGCTGAAGCCGTGAAAAAATCTGCCATAGCCATGAAAAAGATGAACACACAGCGAAGAAACACCAACCAAAGACAGAAAGCAGCCTGCCACCACAACCCACTATGAAGAGTCGGGCGAAACAGTTGAATCGAGCGAAGAAGACGACGAGGTCCACCGTTTGCTCACGAACAGAAAAGAGCGCAAAAGAAGAAATTGGCGGGAATGCACTGGCTGCGGAGGAAACCATCCCCGAGCCGAATGCAGATTTCTCGATGCCATCTGCCGGCATTGCAAGAAACGAGGGCACATCGAGAAGGTCTGCAGGAACAAAAAATACATCAGCCCGACGAGACGCAGAAATTCCCCAACACGAGCTGAGCCTAAACGAGCCGAGAGAAAGTGGCAACAAGAGAAGCAAGCCAATACACACCAAACTGTCTTTATACAGAACGCTCAGACGGAAAGTGGGAAGAAAATTAAAGTCATCGTGAAAATCGAAGGAAAACACTGCAAGATGGAAGTGGACTCGGGGTCCTTCCTCTCCATGGTATTGTGGGACACAATAAGACAGCTAGTCCCAGGTATCAAAACCAAAGAATTGAAGAAGCAGCACCTAACCCTCAAGGACTATCAGGGAAACCAAATCCCTGTGGTAGGCATGGGACAATTCCGAGTCGCCTACAAACATCACGTCAAGGTGCTTCTGCTGACCATAGTCAACCAAGACAGACCAAGCCTCCTGGGCATCGAATGGTTCGCGCCATTGGGCATCGGGATGACCGGGGTCGATCGAGTGACTACAACCGGCTGGGAAGACGACCTCATCCGAGAATTCCAGGACATTTTTGACGGCTCACTTGGCAAGTATCGGGGAAATCCCATTTCTTTCAATCTAAACCCCCAAATAGCCCCACGAAGAATAAAAGCCAGGCGAGTTCCTTTTGCACTAAAGGCAAAAATAGAGGAACAGCTGGACAAATTAATAGCCCAAGGGGTGTTAGAACCTGTGGACCATGCCAAGTGGGAAATGCCTATTGTCACACCAATAAAACCTGAAGGGTCCATTAGAATCTGTGGTGACTATAAGGCTACCCTGAACCACGCATTACAACCAAGCGCATACCCGGTGCCAGTAGTCCAACATTTGCTTCATTCCCTGGGAAAAGGCAAAGTTTTCGCCAAACTCGACTTGGCACAAGCCTATCAACAACTCCCAGTGTACCCAGAAACAGCAGAAGCACAGACTATAGTCACCCATAAGGGCGCATTCAAATGTCACCGGCTCCAATTTGGAGTAAGCGTGGCCCCTGGCGTTTTCCAGAGTCTGATGGAATGCCTTCTAAATGGCATACAAGGAGTCGTTCCCTATTTTGACGACGTCCTAATCTCGGCCAGAGATGAAACTCAATTAAGGAAAAGACTCAAAGAAGTATTAACTAAGTTTAGGGAATCTGGCCTCAAGGTAAAAAGAGAAAAGTGCTGTTTAATTAAGAATAGCATCGAATTCCTGGGCTACTCAATCGACGGAGAGGGTATCCACCCTACAGAGAAAAAAGTTAAAGCAATCAAAGACGCTCCTGAACCAAGAAATAAAACCGAACTACAAGCATTTTTAGGACTAATTAATTTTTATAATGTGTTCCTGCCAAACAAGGTCACTATAGCAGAACCGTTACACCGTCTGCTAGACAAGAAGGCAACTTGGACTTGGGGTTACAAAGAAAAAAAAGCCTTCCAAAATATTAAAAGCTTGCTAACATCAACAAACGTACTCATCCAATTTAGCAACACACTGCCATTAAGAGTGACCTGCGACGCCTCACCATACGGAGTAGGTGCCATCCTGAGCCACCAACTACCTGATGGCAGAGAAGCACCCGTCGCATATTACTCTAGGACTCTATCCAAAACCGAGCGAAATTACAGCCAATTGGACAGGGAAGCTCTAGCAATTGTCACTGGAGTAAAACGCTTCCACGAATACTTATATGGGCGGACTTTTCAAATCATAACAGACCACAAACCGCTGATGAGGATTTTGGTGGGAAACAAGCCAACACCTAATATACTGTCCCCAAGAATGACTAGATGGTCAGAGTTCCTAGCAGCTTATTCCTACACTCTGACACATCGGCCAGGGAAACAAATTTCCCATGCGGACGCTCTGAGCAGAGCATCCTTACCAGCAACCGACGAAGACCCGGCACCAGCGATGACAACGCTACAAATCGAGACTTGCCCCGATCTACCCATATCAGCTTATGATGTCACCCGAGCCACCGCGAAAGACTCATTGACTGCCCGCGTTCTTAGCTGGGTAGGTAAAGGCTGGCCGGAGAATCAAAAAACTGAAAACTTTAAACCTTTCCGGTCCAGACAGACTGAACTTTCAATCCAAAAGGGGTGTTTGTTGTGGGGTGATCGGGTGGTAATTCCTGCCAAATTACAACCTAGGGTACTTAGGTTGTTACATGAAGGGCACCCGGGAATGGTTAAGATGAAAAGCCTTGCTAGAAGTTATGTTTGATGGCCGGGTATTGATAAGGACATAGAGAATTTGGGTAAGCTCATGCCACAAATGCCAGGCAATTAGACCGTCCCCACCAAAAGCACCCGTTAAGGACTGGGAAACCCCTCGGGGACCTTGGTCAAGAATACACATTGACTTCGCGGGTCCTACCAAGGGGGATACCTTTCTGATTGTCGTTTATGCCTATTCGAATTGGCTTGAAGTAAAAGTTATGCCATCAACGACAACAGAAACTGTAATTAAAAAGCTGGACAACCTTTTTGCCACCCATGGCATACCGGACGTTCTTGTCTCAGATAACGGGCCACAGCTAACCAGCATACCATTTGAGCAATACCTAGCCTCCCTAGGTATAAGACATGCCCTAACCGCGGCGGCTCACCCGGCTGCGAACGGCAGGGCTGAGAGAATGGTCCGGTTTACTAAAGAAGGTTTAGAAAGAATGGACGCCGGAGATGTCCAACAGAAAGTAAACCGTTTGCTCACACTCCAGCACATAACGCCCAGTACCATAACCAACAAGTCCCCAGCAGAATTACTTATGGGGCGAAAGTTAAGATCTCACCTTGATAGGTTACACCCAAATTTTACCCCAGAAAACCCCCCTGACTCCTCTACACGGTTTAGACAATTCGAAATAGGCGATTTGGTATACGCTAAAAACTTCACCGGGGACCCGGTATGGCTACCAGGACAGATTACCCAAATCACAGGCCCCAAATCCTACCGATTAAAATAGAGGATGGCAGGGAATGGAAGTGGCACATAGACCAGCTTCGATCCCCAATTATAGAGAGAACCACAGACTTACAAACATTCACAGAAAAAACCGGCGAATTGCAAACCAAGGTGGGGGGCGAAAGGCGAGAAGTAAATAAAGAACTGTTTAAAACCAAAACCAATGAAACATACGAACAAAAAGAGCAAATAAAAGACTCACTGTTTGGAGAGACTTGCGTGAAGAGCCCATCGGAAGGGGCCAGCCAGGCCAGCTCGACCTGCCCAGAGGAAACGGGAGGGAGCGGCAAAACCGCCAGCCTAAGAAACTCAGGCGGCGGTAAAATGGCTGACTCACCCTTCCAGACGGTTCCAGGGAGAAGAACGGACGACACAGCAGCCCCATCCGAACCGGTCGAAGTCGGCACTAAGAATGAACCGCGCAAGTCAAGTCGAGTCCGGAAAAGCCCCGCCTACCTGCGAGACTACGTCACCACGTAGGACTGAACTAAGAGGGGAGGGGTGTTCTATATGTAAAGTGGGTGACTCCAAATC
This sequence comes from Laticauda colubrina, assembly GCA_015471245.1. Taxonomy (NCBI): domain Eukaryota; kingdom Metazoa; phylum Chordata; class Lepidosauria; order Squamata; family Elapidae; genus Laticauda; species Laticauda colubrina. The sequence goes on from BLBF01000068.1 coordinate 10,876,338, forward strand.
TACAAACCTGATTGGTCAAATAAAATAAGCATTGGATTGGTTCACTAGGAACCAATCCAAAGAGCTGCTAAAAGGCGGCAAATCTAAACAACTGCCATTGGCTGCAAGCAGGCAAGCCAGCCTGTATAAAAGGCTGGCCTCAGCTTCAGCCAGGTGTTCCTATTTACTAACTAGTTCAAGAATAAAGTATTTGTTGTTGGAACTCGGTCTACCTCGTGTGTTTTCCGAACAAAACAGAACCTTTATCTTTAGTTTATAAAATGAGAGCAAACTCCACTCCTTTTAGCACTGGTGAAGTTACCTAGCTGGGTAATGAAACATCTGCAAGAAAACAACACTAAAGTTCCCTTTTGTTTGAAGCTGCAAATATTCTCTTCTATCTGTAGAAAAACTCCCCTTGACCACAGAGGTCAGCAAAAAACGGGGCAGATTTGTAGCTCTTTTCTGACATTCTAGTGGTCATGTCAAGGTTTGCAGACCAGGTATGGTCAACCTAATCTGGATTATTAAAAGCTCTATTCATTTGGGTCCAATGCTTTGGCTTTGTTTCCATTTTCCTTTCAGTTCTTCCAAATGCATCTGTTTCTCTTTTATGTTCAAGTTCAAAAGATACTCTGTTATTGCTCTTTATATTGTAAATGCCAACCATGGCTTCCCATAAATGCCACAGCCTGTGGCCCTTTTCCCATTCTCTAGTACATAGATCACCATACTGTAACTGAGACACTTCAGACATGCTAAAACAGTGTTCTCAAACTTGGCAACTTAGAGATGTATAGACTTCAATTCCCAAATTCCCCAACCAGCATAAAAACATTGCTTTAATATAAGCCTCTGTAAGATTTCTAATCTGAGACTGCATAAAGAAGGAGAAACATTATAGGACTATCAGCAGAAATATCTGGTCAAAATACCACACCTCCTTTGCTCACTGTTGCCAGAAGATAACTTGGGCAGAACCCTAATCTATGTGCAAGGCATTTATTCTATTTCAGGATATTAAGATGAAAAAACTTGTGACTTGTACTGTTGGATTCACAGCAATTGCAAATCAATCGGATATTTCATCTCTGCCAGCCTGGTTTTTCCAATAAGGAATATTTAGCTACTACAGTGATATCTCGATACTCAATTGCTTTGAAACCCATCGGATTTAATACTCAACACATTTTGATGCGAAAATTTTGTCTGGATACTCATCATTTGTTTTAGTATTCAACACATAAGCTAGCATTTGTTGGTGTCGACTGCCTTGTGACACTACATTGTTCTTTATGGAAAAAAATGTTTGGTACTCATTGTTTTTCGTACTCACCATGCTTCCTGGAAACCAATTAATGTTGAGTACTGAGGTACCACTGTATAATATCCAGTTCTGACTCTCAACTTTTTTAACATCTCTCTAACACAACCACCGTTGTACCTTTGGGAACTGTTCTAGCACAGGCACTCTAGAAATATCGGAGGATGCCTGACCTGAATAGATTTCTTGGAAATTTGACCTCTGTCCCAAATCCCTCAATGATGCAGGTGAAAATCACACGCAAGTGGTCAGAATTTCACTCTCCTTACCCAATTTTTACACTCTATTATAGGCATTCAAATTCTCACACAGGAACTTCTGAATGGAACTTTAATTCAGGCTACGGATGGCACCATTCCCACTGCACTTGTTGAGAAGGAAAATCAGGGATTGTTATTTCACCACCAGTTGACATTAAAAGCATCATAAAGACCATCAACCTGATTTATAGCTTGGGAAAAAATCCAGGGGAGTTTCCAGCGATTCATTCAAATGGGCTCAGTGTTAGAGTGGCTTAGGACCTTGGCTGGTTCCCCAGAAAGAGTTTTGGAGCAGAAACCGAAGCTGTCAGCTGGAGCTTTCCACCTGGGCTTCCACTTCATTAAACCTGGATGCTGCAAAGGAACACACAGGGAGTCCTCAACTTACAACAGTTCATTGTTCGAAGTTACAACAGCAATGGTAAAAAATGACTTATCGTTTTTCACACTTATGACCATTGCAGAATTCCCATTGTCATGTGATCCAAATTCAGAAGCTTGGCAATTGTTTCCTATTTATGATGGTTGCAGTGTCCCTGGGTCCCTCATTAACATCAAATCACAACTCTTTGCAGAGAGAGAGAGAAGGAGGGAGGAAGAGAGAGAGAGAGCACTTTGGTGGTGTAGCGTTTAGAGTACAGTACTGCAAGCTACTCCTACTGCAATTTGGCAGATCGAATCCCACCAGGCTCAAGGTTGACTAAGCCTCCCATCCTTCCAAGGAGGGTAAAATGAGGACCCCAATTAATGGGGGCCATACGCTGACTCTGTAAACTGCTTAGAGAGGGCTGGAAAGCACTATAAAGCTGTATATAAGTCTATATGTCCACGTTTGAAATCAGAAGTCCAAGGTTTATTTCTGACTCAGTTGTAAACATTAAGAAGGAACTCTGCACAACTTCCAAGCTTGTTTTAAAAGCATTCACTCAATTAATTTAAACCTAATGAACAGACATTAGCTATGTTTAATCTCATCAACTGTCAACCTCAACCTAATGTAGCATGTTAGTTGCAAAAAAGAATTTGCAAGGGATGGAGATAAGTGGGAAAGGAAAAAGGAAAGGGAAGAACAGGGAAAAGGAGAAAGGAAGGGGAAAGGAAAGGGAAGAGAAGGGGAAAGGAAAGACATGGAGGAGAGAGAGAGAGGAGAGGGAAAGAAAGGAAAGAAAAAGGGAAAGAGAAGGGAAATGGAAAGGGAAGAGAAGAGAAAAATGAAAAAGGGAGGAAAGGAGAGAGGAGAAGAGGGAATTGTAGGGAACCACGGCCATGCTACAATTAACCTCTGAAGCATTTTCTCCATTTCTGTATAGCTTGTGCAAAACAGGCCCAATGCAGAGTTCTTTTCTGAGACAGGTGGGCTGTCTTATATTTGATAAATAAAATAAATAATTTTTCATCATATCAGATACCAAACCGTTCGGTCAACTCCAACTTTTCTCTACACATTCTCAGTGTGGCTTCAGGTACAAATATCTAAGGGGCTATTTTTTATGTGGTAGGAGAAATGCTTTGGAAAGACGCAATGTAACCCTGCATCCTAGGCCACAGAGATAATTCCAGTTGGAGGGAATGTAGTTTGAATTTTAAATTAAATAACTTGCCTCACACAGAGAGAAGAGACAGACAGACAGACAGACAGAGAGCAATTATGAACCAATTTTGAAGTGCATGTTTTTAAAACAAAAATGCAAAAAGAAATAGTCTTGTCCAAGAATGCATGTTTATTAGATAGGAAGGAAAGGGAGGAAATGGAAGGATTCAATTAATATATTTTTGGACAAAAAAAATAATCCCTGGATTTGATCATTTTGACCCCTGTCATCAAATCTTATCACATATTTCCAGATAATCAGAAAGGGCCCATCTTGCCAATGTTCCTTTTGCAGGCTACTGATTTGTAAAAATCCACTTTGAAACTGTTCTATAAATACTTTTACTCCAGTTTAAAAAAAAGCAATAACCCAAAACCTCCAGTTAAACATTCAGAGAAGTTCTGATGTCTTGCAGAAAGAGAACTGCCATGAATTAAATGAGCTATATAAAAACTGATGTGGCTTTCCAGATTACATAATTAACCAAAGGAACTGACTCAGAGAACTATGCAAAAAGGGAAAAATATATATATATAACCGGAGCTGCAGCCAAATGAAAGAATTCCCTACTGCTTAATAAAGAATGCCATTTCTTTTCTGAAAAAGGGCAATTCGTTTTTAAGGGGTGAAATTATAGTTCCCACATATTGTGGTCTGGGTATTTGAAGTCATTTGGCTGCTTTTTCTATCCCTTCATAATCAGGAAAACAAGAGATGCGTTGTTTTTTTAATCAAAGTTGGGTATTCACAGTAACTGCAAGATGAGTTGAGATGTTTAATGGACCTGAAACGGAAATTAGAAGCTGCTTCATGGGTGTAAAATTGAAAGGGTGGCTGGTAATTAAGCAACTCTGATAAAACTCGAGAGACATTAAAACTTGGATGGGATGTGGAAATGCACTATGCAACAAAGAAATTGCCTGCAATGAAGAAGGAAATAGCCTCTCCACTTTTGGAGAGGGAAATCTTCCATTTGCACGAATGGAAATCCAGCAGGATGGCTCTTAAAAATCTGAATCAAAACCTCCATTTCTCTTTGCAAGAGAAATGTGGCATAGCACAGACTCTGTGAAAATCAACCCATTAGATTCATTTTTAACAAACCATGGTTAACAACGCCGGTGCTTTAGTGTCTGCGTGTGAATCTAAATCAGTTATCTTGACAAAAGATTTGACATAAAACAGTGTCATTGCAGGAACCCATATTTAAAGGAAATAAAAGGAAAGCAATATCCAGCCTAAGAGGGTGTATCTGTGATGCTATGCCTATTTCTAAGAATTGGTTTTCCTGAATCTTGGTGAAGCTGCCCAACTCCAGGAACTGAACAACAAAGCCCAAATCCAGGGTAAGTCTCATAAGAAACGCTCAGATCACAACAGCTTCTGTAAGATCTGACTCTCTCCGTAACAGCCTTTCCAAATCTGTTTTCTTCAACTATACTTGCAATGTAATCAAAATGCCTTTTTAATTTTTTAGGGGGGGGGGGGATTCTCCACTTTTTGTATCTTGGATCCTGACTGCTCCTTTGGAATTTAGCACTGCTTCAATAATAGTTATTTCTAATATCCTTTGTGAATACTACCTCAAAGCTAGAATGTTTCCAATGATCTTTTTTTTTTTTGGGGGGGGGGGTATATTGTTTTGTCTATTGTTAGTGACTTTTAAATATTAATAACCAGGGAAAGCTGACTTATCAGGGAAATATTTGTAGCTCAGGGTTGAAATGAAGGGGCCTTGGTGTTCTCTGAGCTGGGACTGTTTTCTTGCAGATGTTTTATTACCCAGACTAGGTGCTAGTGAATCTAGCACAGAATTTGGATAATGAAACATCTGCAATAAAACAACCAAGTTCAGAGAACACCAAGCCTCACTTGCAATGGTCCACTTTTTCAGTCCAACTAATTCTGCTTTAATAATACTGATTTCCAGGAGACTTCTAAGATTTTTGGGTTGGGATTTCCCCCCCAGTCCTGTTTAACGTAGATACACAGGAATTGAACTGGAATTCTCTGCAGAGAGAGTTACATTCTGGTCACTGAATTAGAGCTTTCTCTGTGTGTGAGCATAATCAGAAGCCTAGGGATGGTCTAGGAAAATAATTATTTTGACTCAATATTTTTTTAAAAAATATATTTTTTGTGACTCAATATTTTTTTAAAAAACTCATCCCCTCCAGAAAGATGTTCTTGCCTTTTGATCTATCTGTACTCTTCCAAATTACATGAAAGGAAATGTGCTTTTAAAATTTCTTTCAAAGGAGAAGATAATTTCTGATTCAAATCACATGAATTAGGTGGAACTTTCTTGCATTTGGCAACAGAGTTCATTTGGCTACACAATCTTCTTTTTGCTGCTTGCTTGCCTTCCAGGCACGCAGATTGTTGGGGGCAATACACTGACGATGTTGTGAACCACTTAGAGAATTCTGTAAAGCACTATGAAGCCCTTATAAGTCTAAGTGCTATTGCTATATTGCTTTTTTTTATGCACAATGATTTCATTGTGGTGTATTGTTTTTTTTTATTTGATTGCAATTTGACTTAGTGCTATTTTGGTCATGGAAAGATAGAAGATAAATGCTTCGAATAAATACATGTCTAACCTGTTTTCTTCTGGTGAGGATTCCAGAATCTGCTCTCAGCAATAAAAGAGCACATTAATTGTCCAATTATTGCAAGATGGCAATCTAACATCTATTTAAAATACAGAACAATGAACTGCACATGTCATTTTGATTAATTATGTCTTATCCAATTCCAAAAACAGTTTGCCACACATTAACTATTTCATATTCTCTCTTTTGGGAAAAATTGTAGGTGAAACAGTTTTTAAAAGCACGATGAAGGAACTGGGCCACTAAAACATTTTTGAAATGTTGACTGAAACAGAAATGATTTTAATTTCATCTTGAAAAAAATAATTCCAGATAAATGAAGTCACCGCCAAAAAAGAACTGTCATTGGTACCCACCAATCTGATGAATTTTAATGAAGCATTGCTGGCTAATTCTGCCCATTGCCAACAGTTTGATCCTGACCGGTTCATGGTTGACTCAGCCTTCCATCCTTCCGAGGTCGATAAAATGACTGTTGGGATAAGATGCTGGCTCTGTAAACTGCTTAGAGAGGGCTGTAAAGCATTATGAAGTGGTATATAAGTGCTATTGCTATTGCTATTAATACTGGGTTAGATAAACTTGCATTCTAAAAAAAAAAAGAATTCTAAAGATGGTGCCTGGATTGTTTATTGCCACTCCCTGCAGGTAAAAAAATCATGGTAGCAGCAGGAATCAACCCTGATGTGGAAAGACACAAACAATGGAAGGAGCAACTCCAGAACCTGCCTTTGTCGATGTGGATAAAGGACTAACCTTGGCGTGCTTCGTCTTCCTCTGCCTTTTCCTCATTGTCATGATTATCCGCTGTGCCAAAGTGATCATGGACCCTTACAGTGCCATCCCAACCTCCACGTGGGAGGAACAGCACCTGGATGACTGACCAATCTAAAGGCTTGGGGGAAAAGGTGGCCTCCAAGTCCTCTGCATCTTGGACCGACCCATGGACTTGGTGCAAGAAAGCACAGATTAAGTGGCCACCTTATCAGGATGAAAGCACTAAATAGGACTCCTCTTCACACCAAGATGCTTACGACAACGGAGTTTTGAGAGCACATTGATTACAGCTGCCTGCAGATCTACTTGAATTCTTCACTTTGTCCTTCTGATCTATTGCTAACACTCTCTCTTCCAGGTTTAAATGAGAGGAGAATTATGACAGTTCTATTACATCAAGTAGCATAAAATGCTCTTTAGATTACCAGAACTCTCTTTCAAGCTTTCTCTAGAGTAATCTGTACTTAGCAATGTTGGCTGCATTCAAATCCAATGTGTACAGCTTTATCCAGACTGCTTAGCATTTGAGTAGGCCTGGGGGGTGTCATCCTTCCCCCACCTAGGGCAAGAGGAGTCCACGGGAAAAAAATTGTTGTGGGTTCATGTCAATTTAGTAGTTATGAGATGATATTAATTAGATCCAGCTAGTATGCTTACTCTCTGTGTATCTTCCATAGAATTAAAGACTGGTGGCAATTATGGAAAGCTCTCTTTTGGCCACTTTCAAAGATTTAGAGGTTCAAGTTATGTGCCTACAATTTAGGTCATTATTTCAAGTGAAACCATAAAGATTTCAATCATTATTTCAAGTGAAACCATAAAGATTTCAGTTATTATTTCCAGTGAAATCATAAAGATTTTAGTCATTATTTCAAGTGAAATTTCCAACATGATGGCAGATTTGCTTCCCTTGCTCTTGAAGGATCTTATACTTCAGTGTTTGCACAATTCGATGTGCCTAAGGGCCCCTCTAAGTATAAGATGGGCCTTCCCAGTTTAAACATATAGTATATTTCCCCTTTGATACTAATATTATTTTGCCAGCTTAGCTGAGAAGAGCTTTCATGCTTTTTATGAATTGAACTTCAGGGTTGTCCCATTCATATGCAGTTCTGTTAATTATTTCAGGAGGGGCAGTGCATTATCCAAACAAATGCCCCTGGATAGGAAGATTCATTTTATTTCTTTGGCATAATTTAGAAAAATCAGTCAAAGAATCTGCACACTGAACAATTGAAGCTCGGCTTCCACCTTGCCAATTAGTCTTGTTTTATTGCCTCTGCAATAAAGTGAGAGTTTGGCTGCATTCAAGGATCAGGTCCAAGTTCTGACTTTTGATCTCATGAGAATAGTTGGACAATGCACTAAATTTGATTTGCTGGATTAGCCCATTTTTATACCTTAGCACAATGTTGCAATATATACACACACACTCACACTCACACACACACACACACACATCATTGATCAATCCATGCAGCAAAATAGCTTCTAGATTCAGAGGATTTGTAGAGATCTTTGCTTTGATGCTGTCTATTCCCCCACCCCCCACCCCAAATAATGTCCTACCAGGAGCCGCAAAGTTATGTGGTTTGTAAATATTTGGAGGTAATTCTAGAATACTCTGAATTGGAGTTGTGGCACTTTGGATTACATCCAAAAGAACAGATCACTTTTGTTGATTTCATGGTTAAAAGGTGGAAATCCCTACACAGAGATTTGCAGAAGCCCTAGAAATGATGGGATGTCTCTCATTGAAGAAAAGAAAGACAAAAGAAACAAACTAGCCTTCCGGATCAAATGTAAGGAAAGTCTTTGCGATCCTGCCAAAATCTCACTAAGATGATAAGACAGCATCCTGTGAGCACAGATTCCATTTTGGGAAATGGGTATTTTGCCATTGGCTACGCCCACCATGGCAGCCATTTTGTGAGGGCAACCACATGCTCTTAAGCTTCCAGAGATGGCCATGGACCAATTTGCTTGTGAAAGAATCTGGTGAACAAAAGAAGTTCTGTGACACTTAAAGATTTATCGGAAGATAAATCAGGAAGAGTCAAATGTTCCCCTGATGCTTGGTTAACCTTAATTGACTGGTTTATATCTGGATGTGGGCTAAGGCGTTGGGGACAAGAATAGAATAAATAATGTAATACTTTATAGAACTATTCAATACTTAATTTTTATTAGCTAGCTTACATGGCTAAAGATTAATTCACATCTGCCCATGTACAGTATGTCGATATAACTTTTTAGAAATAAAGTTACAAAACCAGACTTAAGTGAAATGCAACACTGAGAACATAATGCACAATTGCTGTTGCCTATTGAAATTTTCAGTCATCCAAGTTGTCCCACAAGGGCTCTTTCAAAAGGAAACCAGACTTTCTTTGTTTTTTCCTGAAGATGTTTCACTGCTCATCCAAGAAGCTTCTTCAGTTGGATGAGAAGTGAAACATCTTCAAGGAAAAACTATGAAAGTCCAGCTGCCTTTTGAAAAAACACCCTTGGAACACAATTACTTGCATTCCAAAAATATATTTGCCAAGAATATATCAGGAAATCAGAAATCTGTAAGTGCCAAAAAAGTGTTTATTAAAAACATTGACTAAAAGAGAGAGAGAGAGAGAACTGTAACTGATATTTATGTTTCTTTATGTCAAACAAGGGTAGAAATATCTCAAAATGTCTTGTATGTTTTGTTCAAGGACATGGACATCTTAGATTATTCTGGCAGGAAGGATTTTTCCAGAACATTCACCAAAACCAATACGGTGACCTTTTCCCTGACAGTACCCTGAAAGAAAAGAATCATATCACAAATTGTTAGCCAATTTTTAAAATTGTCCTTTTCTACATACTCCATGACATCCTCTCTTTTACATGCCTTTCCCTTCCTCCCATCTCAACCAACCCATTCTGTGACCACAAACCAGATGTTTTTTTTGGGGGGTATTCCTCCATCTGAAAGATGATTAGTATTATTATATTGGTAAAAGTCCTGAATTTCCCAAAATTGCTTTGATCTGTCTTGAGTATAGAAGATTATGCTTTGGCTGCACTTATTTGGGATTAGGTTATTTAGCAATGAATAGCTAAGATTGTTTCACTAGAGAACAAGATCAAAAAAGTGTAAGCATGTGGAACAAATCAAACATGTTTTTTTCCCCTAATCCCTGCAACTATATTATATATCTGAATGACAAGAAAAATTGCAATCCAACTCAGCCTTTTACTCAATGTGTCAACAATGCCTTTGAGAGAGAACAAGTCCACTCCAAGTTGCAACCAGAATCAATATTTCCAGAGGACAAAATGTATAAATATTTATTTACAGGGTCAACCATCAATCCAATGAAATCCTGGACAGCAAACAACATGAAAACACGAATAAAGCGAAATATATGTGTCCTAGGATAATGTTGCAAGATCGAATTTGGGTCCCTCACTGGGACCAGAAGTTTTTTCCGAACTTTTGGACTCGAGCTGGATCCAATCCTCAGTGTATTTCTCTCTATTGGAATGAATAATTGTGGGAGCTTCATTCTTCTTTCAAGAAGAAATTGGACTGCCATTTGAAATGGTGTACGGTCTCCTGCTTGGGCAGGGGGTTGGACTAGATGACCTACAAGGTCCCTTCCAACTCTGTTAATTTGCTAAACATATCTGTTAATGATTGAAGCCTGGGAAACGGGTCCCTTGAACAGGAATACTGATTTACTACCAGCTGATCGGATACTTAGAGACTGAGGGCTTGGAAGGCCAAGGAAACAACAGCCAATCACCAGCCATCAATACACCAATCAACTAATAGGAAGGCACCACATAAATACGACTCACAGAATAGCCCAAAGTACACATTCCCATAGATAGAAGTTCCCTGAGGATGGGCTTCAGAACAAGTACAAAAGCTCGAAAGTGTAAACCCCGGTAATTGATTCAGATTTGATCTTGCAACATGAAACCATATCCAATCCAGAGGTGGAATTCAGCAGGTTCTGACCAGTTCTGGAGAACCGGTCGCGGAAATTTTGAGTAGTTTGGAGAACCGGCAAATCCCACCTCTGACTGGCCCCGCCCCCATCTCTTCTCTGCCTCTCATTGAGTCCCAGATGATTGGCTGGATCTCCTTTTGTTGCCCTGCACAGGAGAATGGAGCTGGAAAGCAGGTTAGGGGGGTGGGGAGGGAATAGAGATTTTGCAGTAACCTTTCCCTGCCACGCCCACCAAGCCACACCCACCAAGCCATGCCACACCCACAGAACCAGTAGTCAAAAAATTTGAATCCCACCACTGATCCAATCCATATCCAGGTTGAGGCCCCTGTTAAAATCTCAATTCCCCAAATATCTCAGGGACATGCTCCAGAGTTCCCATGAATTAGCATCCTGTCCCCAATATCAAAGAATAAACAATTCCTCAGCTTTCATATCAGCTTGTGTCTTCCCATCCATATGTTTTTTTTCCCTTTCAGACCTTCTCCAATCCAGCCCAGATTAGAAATGCACAGCTGTTTACATCTGCTTACCTGTCATAATGACCTCATCTCCATCCTGCAGAAATGTTCGGGATTGACCATGCCCAAGATCGATACTTTTTGTCCCATTCCAGGACAGTTCCAACATGGAGCCAAAATTCTCAGGTTCCTTCAAAAGCAGAAATCAGAACAAGAAAACTGAGTGTCAGTGGACGATGTAACTATTGGCCTGGCCTCTGTTTTGCAGAAATTAAGGCCACTCTGGGATTTGTAGAAAGAAACTGCTGTCAATCCTTCACCATAACTTAATATTTTATTATCTGGAAGATGAGAGAGCCTGGAGATCTTGATGTTGTTATTTTTAGCTAAAGCATATAAAACCTCAGAATCATGATAGAATAAAAGTTGCTAAGAAGAATTCTAATTAAGCTATATCTAAACTCTACTTTTCCTGGTAGCCTACCACTTTTTCTGTCTTCCATATTTTAGGTTATTTTTTTTACAGCAGAAAGTGAAGAATTAGCAAGAACCCAATCTTGATAAAGCATATAGCAGGATCTACAGCAATGGCTGTTCCTACACATATACTGCAACTGGGGATACTGGAAATAGAGAACTACATGCCCTATGGTACCATCTTTCCTTGATATACCACTATCTAAGGCCTTAATGTACAACTATAGTCATAACAAGGAATGCAGTCCTGCTGGCACTTTCTCCCTTTCTCTACCATGCTTCTTCGATGGAGCAAAAGACAACCCAATTCCTAATGCTGAAAGCTGCAATTCCCAAGTTCTGCTATGCCCCAATCTGGAGATTATAAAGGATCTAATGAATCTGGAGATAATAAAGGATCTGTTGGAATGCATTTTGGAATAGTTTTAAAATCTGGGGCTCTAGGGCGATTAGATTCCTCACTGCAGGTTTAAAAATTTAATGCAAATATTTTGATAACCGTACGATCAGTTCAATACTTACTGGCCCACTAATAGTTCCAGAGGCCAAAAGATCACCTGGTCTGAGGTTGCAACCATTAACGGTGTGGTGAGTTAGCTGCTGTTTCATGGTCCAGTACATATGCTATGTATCAAGAAGGAGAGTGATAGCCATATAGACAAATGAACACATATCAGTTTTCCATAAGTTATATGAGACATTAGATTAGAATAACTTTTTCTCTTACCTTAAAGTTTGACCTACAAATATTTCCCGGCTTGCTCATACCCTCTCCTAAAAGCAAGCAAATATTATTATTAAGGATAGTAAAGAAAGTCTGTGCCTGTTCTGACTAAGACCGTAATTAAGCACATGCTTATTTTAAAAACAATTCTTGTTTTATTGCAACGCCGGGAATTATGTTCATTTCCAGCCTGTAATGAGTCCCAAACAGTCCTTCAAGATAAGCACCCATCTTTCTCTCCTGTGCAGTGCCAATAACAACAGAAGTGCCAAATGAACTATAAAAAAAAACCAACTAAAATACAAAGTCCACACAGAGCTTCAAGGATTAATCTGAACCGAACGAATGACTTTGCTTTCTGCAAAGGTTTCTCCATCGTTGCTCTTCCTTTATAACTTATGGAAGGTGCAATCACCTCACAGCCTTACTCCTGAGTCGCCCCTTTTGTTTCAGCTGCTCTCGCCTTCTAGCAGCTCTGCGCACTGGAAACAGGCTCCCCTTGTTCCTCTGCCTTGCTGCTGCCAGACTCCAGGGGCTCCAGAGTCAGCACCCCACTCTCAGATGGTCCTGATCCCCTCTCTGCATCAGATGTAGGACACTCATCCGAGTCCTCTCCAGACTCTCGAACTGGTCCCCGTTCTTCCCCACTGTCTGATTCCACTGCCGTCCACACAGGCTGCCGACAAACCACAATAGTGCTCACCCTATCTTTTGAACATGATCAAGCACACACACCAGGGAATTTTAATCTGCATAAGCACAAATTAATTATATCTTCAGGGTATTCTTCTTTTCATACATACAGGGCACCCCCTACTGATGAATTCCATCTGAAATTCACGTAACATCTAAAATATTGTAATTGTACGTGGAGATTAACTGGGAAGACAAGTTCTAACTGCCAGGAAATTTCTCCCTCGTTCTAGGTTGGATCTCTCCTTGATTAGTTTCCATCCATTGCCTTTTGTCCTGGGAGGAAGGGATATAGACTAGACTAGATGCTACCTTGTTGGGTAATGAAATGTCAAAAGAAAATAACCAGGCTCAGAGAGCACCAAGGACCCCTCATTTCAATCCCGTGCTATAATATTCTTCTTCACTGAGACTAGATAACCGTCATACAAAAGGAAGCTCAGCGCATAGAAGGAAAAGGGGCATGGGAAGCACCTCAGGAAAGACCCTCCCTAGTTCTCTAGGAAGTAAAAGGAAAGGAGGGGAGAAATATTTTCAGTCTTGCAAGATTCTATTATCGTGACTCTATAATAAAAGTTGTGTTAGTGACAATGGTTTGTGCTATTTCTTTGAACTATATCAAAGGGCTGGCATATATCTAGGTAGTAACAAGGTGGAGGTAGTTCCAAGCAAGAATCCTGTTCTTTGAGATCAAGTACATAGGTTCAAGACATGTTTTCATGTCATTATCTTGGGTCTCATGGATTTGCTCCTTTGGAGCACCCCAAGTTATAAACTGACTTGGATCCACAACATACATACCTTTTATAGCAACGAAGAGGTTTATGTCAAAAGTATATGGCTGGTCATCACAAAGGTAAGGCAGGGGCTTGGGGTCCTTGAAAGAATATAAGAAATATCATTCTCTCTAACAGCAAGAGTGGTGCAGTGGCCTAGAAGTGGAGTTCTCGCCTCATAATCAGGAGGCTGTGAGTTCGAGGCAGATGTTTCTGTTTCTGGGCACAATGAGAATAAATCTGCTGAACAAAACTCCACATTGGTGACAGGAAGGGCATCTGGCCAGTAAACAGCTCCATTCAGTTACTCAACTCTACCCCGCAAGGGATTATGGGATCATTAAAAGAAGATTTTCTCTCATAAACTTCTAATAATTTATGGTTCATGCAACACTCGGAAGGAGAAACCAAACAAGCACCTTTTTCCCTTTTATTGTAACTCTTGATACATGATATTGTTTCAGTGAAGTGATGTTTGTGTAAATGTAGGAGAAGGATAGGCAGAGTCTGGAGTGGAGTCAAGAGAGGAATCAGCCTGGAATCATTATATTCCCACAAGCAATCTAACTCCAGGCCCTCTTGAATTCCAGTTGTTCTTATCTAATGCCAATGAGTGCTGATTGTTAACTAGATTCTTAACATGAGCAATAAATCAGCTTAACTAAAACATAACAGGTGGTCCTGATTCTTTGTCTGACGATAAAACAATTACAGATAATTAGCATTCTATTGTTTAAAAAGCTTAAGACGCTGAAAGCAGAGCACCAATTACAGGTTTGTCAGTATTAGTTGTAATTTAGGATGTCAATATTTCAAGCATAGAATTATTTAGTTTTCCAAATAAGGTTAAGAATAACATTACAGAAAGAAAAAGAAATGGTGCAACTCATATACAAAGTATTAAGGTGAAGGTTCCCCTCGCACATACATACTAGTCATTTCTAGCTCTAAGGTGTTCATCTCTGTTACAAAGCTGAAGAGCCAGCTCTGTCCAAAGATGTCTCGAGGGTCATGTGGCTGTCATGACTAAACCCCAAAGATGCATGGAACGCTGTGACCTTCCCACCAAAGTGGTCCTTATTTTTCTACTTGCATTTTTTCATGCTTTTAAACTGCTAGGTTGGCAGAAGCTGGGACAAGGAACGTGAGCTCACTCCATAATGTGGTGCTAGAGATTCAAATTGCTGAACTGCTGACCTTCTGTCTTAGCCACTGAGCCACTGCTTACACATACAATTACTTATATAAAATATTAGTTACATGTTAATAGTTTCAATCTTAAAATGATTGTGGAATATTGAAACATTGTATTGTGCATATGCATATGAATGAACACATTTTGGATTAGTACAATTGTATGAAACTAAACTGAATTTTGGGGAGACAATATCTCCCAAAAGTGGTAGGGTCTGGTATCTTGACTACTTTAAGTTCAGAGTGGAGTGTCCTGGGTTTACACTTTCTACCAACCTGGATAGGATTTGGCAGTGTAAAAGGCATCAGAGCTTCCATTGTGACAACCCATGGAGAGATAGTGGTGCCAAAACTCTTGCCCAGGAAAGGACCTAGGGGGACATACTCCCACTTCTGAATGTCACGAGCTAAAGAAGGAGAAAAAAGCAGAAAAACCTTCAGGATGAAATCGTATCCACATCACAATTGTGTCTAAAAACTCTAATCTGTTTGTGAGCAATTAAGTATTGAGTTCCATAACCCCATCATATCAGACAAAAGAACAAGGAACGTAGATTCACATGGAGAGCAGAACATCATGCTCTCAAAACATAATGCTTTTCAAACACATGTTTGATGATTTCCAACTCTCTGCATAGATCCCTAGAAATAGGTTAAGGCCCTGTCACACTGCCCAACGGATGCAAAACGTTAGTAAAAAGGACACAACAGACGAGAAAAATGTTCCATCCATTGTTATCCTCTCTCAGAAGGGGTGAAAATTTGCATAACCGGAATGGATAACACGGAAAGGAACGGACGCGGGGAGGATGCAGGGCGGATGGAAAGCGGATGCGGAACGGAAGCCCAGCAGATGGAAGCAGATGGGAGCGGATGGCACATCCGCTAGGCTTCCAGGGGACCTCAGCAAAGCGGACACAGAACGGATACAGCGGATGCAGAGGGGACGCCGAACGGATAAAGCGGATGCACAGCGGATGCACAGCGGATGCACAGCGGAAGCCTTGCGGATGCCTAGCGTTAATTGCGCATGCGGGGAGGATGCATTGCGTAAGCCATGCAGATATAAAGGGAAGCAGCTCGGAAGCAGGTCACCATTCAGAGGAAAGACCTGCTGCCGGACGGATTGACAGCCTTGCCTGCCCTGCCTGCATGCCTGCCTGCAAGCCTTGCTGCCAGCCTTGCTGCAAGCCTTGCTGCCAGCCTCCCTGCCAGCCTTGCTGCCAACCTCCCTGCCAGCCTTGGTTCATGTCTGCCTGCCAGCCTTGGTGCCTGCCTTCCTGCCAGCTTTCCTGCCAGCCTTGGTGCCTGCCTGCCTGCCAGCCTGCCTGCCTGCCAGCCTGCCTGCCAGCCTTGGTGCCTGCCTCCCTGC
>BLBF01000068.1:10897576-10914726 GCA_015471245.1 Laticauda colubrina
GAGGCCGAAAAAGGCCTCAAACTAGCCAAAAATCAGCTGTGAGGCACGCACATGCACAGTGAGGTTAGTTTGCATGCAGCTCGCGTGATGGCACAAATGGCTCTGTGTGTCACCTGTGCCACACGTGCCATAGGTTCGCCATCACAGATATAGAGTCTCCTGTCTGAGCAGGGGGTTGGACTAGAAGATCTCCAAGTTCCCTTTCAACTCTATTATTCTGTTAGCTATTAGAAGACACTAAGTTCTATCAATCTACATGATTGCTAGATAGACCATCATTTAAAAAGTCAAGCATTATCTAAAAATCCTCAGTCAAAATAATAGTTTGATATTAAACTGAACATGGTGAATGACAATTGTACACAACAGTTCCATAACACCAAAACTGAATGTCTCAGTATCCTAAGCTTTTAAAATGTTACTGGAAGTTCCCGGACAATTATTAATTAACTCTTCACACAGGTATAAGCATTGGCTCCCAAGATACCTTTCCTGATACCTATTACATTATCTGTTTCAGAAGATTTTCAAAAATTAAGATACGATATTTTTTTTAAAAAAGAGAAGATGTCAAAGGAACTTGTATCTACAGTAACTTCTACATCCACCCATCAGTTGTAAAAGTTGGATCTTTTGCTTCACTTTCTTCTTTTATTTATTTATACACTGATGTAGCTGCAGAGTTTCCAGCCAAATCTGGATGGTTCTCAGTCAAATCTGGAGCAAATCTTGTAAGATCTGCCTTACGTTGGCCTAAGGTCTACCATCAAAGGAATAAGATTAATGGTGCATTACCACTCCAGTCATTCATGAGCACCATTCCAAAGATGTGTTTGTGAGCATCACGAATGGGGATGGGTGTTCCAAGCTTGTTTCCAGGCCCTACAAAAAATGCCTGGAAAAGGTAGAAGGAAACTTTGTCAGGCATATCAGAAAAGTATATCAAAAGCATATGTTCAGACAACTGACCTGGAGATAAAAGAGAAGGGCTCTTGAGAATTGTCCCAAAGGTGTTTTTTCAGGAGGCAATTGAACTTTCTTGTTTTTTTTTCTTTGAAGGCGTTTAGCTTCTCATCCAAGAAGCTTCTTTGGCTCTGACTGGATAGTGAGGGAATAGAAGGATGTATATTCCTTGCACACAGCTGGTCATTTGCATTCTTTTAGAGAGCTGTTGAGGCCACCTGGAGGTTTTTCTGTGTCCTCAGGACACTTGAACAGTGCAAATGGTTCCTCTAGTCTGCAATTTTTCCTCTGGAAATCCTGAAGACACAGATAAACCAAGGATCCAGTTGGATCGGATGGATGCATTGATGTAGTTTCCCAATAAAATGTATTTCATACAATTTCTGCCTCTGTATTTCCAGGATAGACATTGCACAAGAAACATAAGGGATAAAAAGACTTTTAGCTATACAATTTGGGATGAACACCTTTGGAATGGTGTGGGAGCAGGAATAGATTTCTAGAGGGGGGGGGAAGTTGCAGACTACAGAAACCAGGAGCACCCCTCAGGTGATCCCAAGGCAAAGATAAACCTCCAAGTGGCCTCAATTACCCTCAAAAAGGATGCAAATGATCAGTTGTCTGCAAGGAATATAAATCCTTCCATTTCCCCTTATCCTATCAGAGCTGAAGAAACTTCTTGGATGAGAAGTGAAACAACTTCAAAGAAAAAAAGGAAGTCCAGTTGCTTCCTGAAAAAGCACCTTTGGGATAACCATGACCTGGATGACTGAGAGTCATCGGGCTCTTGAGAATTCTTGATCAGAAATCTCAACAGATAAGAATGGAATGAAGAAGCAACATTATGTGTATTATGAATCTTTTCTGTAATCCCTGCCTAGTCAGCTACAGAAATCAATTATCAATTATCCAGATCCTGGCATTTCTGAGATCCCTTTTTCTGTTCCCCACACCAGAGGTGGTATTCAGCAAGGTTCTGACCAGTTCTGGAGAACCGGTAGCAGAAATTTTGAGTAGTTTGGAGAACCGGTAGAGGAAATTTTCAGTAGTTCAGAATACCACTACTGGCAATCCCCATCCCCATCTATTTTCTGCCTCCTGAGTCCCAGCTGATTGGCTGGGTCTTCTTTTGTTAGTGGGGTGGGGAGGGAATGGGGATTTCACAGTATTTTTACCCTGCCATGCCCAAGCCACACCCACCTAGCCACACCACATCCACCATGCACCACCCACGGAGCTGGTAGTAATTTTTTTTTAATCCCACCACTGCCTCACACCTCTACATTCCACTACAAACTATACAACGGAGGATCCAGAAATGGCCATATCATTTTATTTTGCTCCTGGATGGAGGTCTTTTGTTCTCCTGCTGCGTTAAATTGCCATGTTTACAAAATGATCTTATTGCTTTGGTTAATTTAGATCAAGTTGTAGTCATATGTACATGTGTGTGTGTGTATGCATGCATTAACTGAAAGGTACCAAGAAAAATGTGTTTCATTTTTCTTTTTAAAAAGCAAAAGGCGATGTAGAGAGTAGTAACGAAAGAAGAACTCGTAAGAAAATACAACCTCACCATTTCCAATTCAATGTCCAAACGTTTGGAAGCCGCAACAAGCGGTCTTTTACCTGCAATCCAACAGAATTCATAAATGTGAGTTTTTTTCATGAAAGCAAGAACAATAAAAATACAGAAATTTGCAAGTAGAGGCCTGAAAGACTCACTGTCATTAGGACACATTTGGCCCACTGGTCTTGTGATTGGGGTCCCAGATATGACAACGGAGGAAGCACGTCCATGGTACCCAACTGGTAGGTGCAACCTTGGAAAACATGTCTCATGTGTTAAAAGCACATCTCACTTCTAATCTCTGGAGGTATATACTTAGTCCTCAAGTTACAACAGTGTGTTTAGTAACCGTTCGAAGCTATGGTGGCCCTGAAAAAAGTGACTTATGACCATGTTTCACACTTATGACCCTTGTTGTCTCCCCATGGTCAAAATTGGATGCTTTGGCAACTGATTCATATTTATGACAGTTGCAGGATTCCAGTGTCATAAGATTCCCCTTTTAAGACCTTCTGCCAAGCAAAGTCAACGAGGAATCCAGATTCACTTAACAATCATGTTACTAACTTAATAACTGCAATGATTCACTTAACAATTGTGTCAACCCTGAAGCTGGCCTGGCTGAAGCCATTTTGAAGCTTCAGTGTTGTCACATTGAAAGCTGAGGGATGTGGTAGTGGGGGAACGGAATTAGCTGGGCCAAAACAAAATACTTTCTCCTGGGAACCAAGGACATTCCCACAGGTGGTTGGAGAGAGGAGGGGTGAAGTTACCAGGCAACTAGACGGCACCCTGATTGGACCATGTGACTGATTGTTTGGGAAAGGGGTAAAAGTTTTACTTCTAATTAGGTGAAAACCACTGGAACTTTCAGAGTTGGTTTTTACCAGATTGTGCCAGTATGATATATCCAACAACAGATAACAAATCATCAGAGTTGGAAGGGACTTTGTAGGTCATTTAGTCCAACCCCCTGTCGAAGCAGGAGACCCTACACCATTTCTGACAGATGGGAATCCAATCTATTCTTGAAAGTCTCAAGTTATGATTCTTTGAGGAATCTACCTGCCTCGGAGTTTTGTTTGCTAGGGAAGTATTACTTGGAACCAGAGGTGGTATTCAGCAGGTTCTGACCAGTTTTGGAGAACCAGTCGCAGAAATTTTGAGCAGTTCGGAGAACTGGCAAATCCCACCTCTGACTGGCCCTGCCCCCATCTATTCTCTGCCTCCTATTGAGTCCTAGCTGATCGGCTGGGTCTCCTTTTGTTGCCCTGCACAAGAGAACAGAGCTGGAAACCAGGTTAGTGGGGTGGGGAGGGAATGGGGATTTTGCAGTATCCTTCCCCTGCCACGCCCACCAAGCCACACCCACAGAACCGGTAGTAAAGAAAATTGAATCCCACCACTGCTTGGAACCCAGACAAACTGCAGCAAGCAAGGTTGTACATAAAACCAATTCTTGCCTTTGTTATGGAATAATTTTCTCCCCACCTGACAATGGCCCTCCCCTTATGACCTTTCCAAATTCAATGCAGACTGCAGTTTAAAGGAAACATCCGAATTATGGAACAGCGTTGAAGATTTCATAGGCTCTGTCGCTTTCAATGTTTTCTGGGATGCTTCGTAAAGGATTTTGTTTTGAGTCACTCCATAACCATGAAGGAGGCAACATACAAACTAACTACCTCGACCGATAGATAACTATTGGATCTTGTGATAGACAACCAGATCAAGCTGCACAATTTGTGGATCACAAAAACTTAAAATGTGATCCCCAATTTTATTTATTCATTCATTCTTTGATTTATTTTTGTGCCCACAAATTGGACCGCAAATTGCTACCCAACCAACATTTTCTGAACAATAATTCAGCCTCCATTTCATTAAGTCTGAATTACAATTGCATCAAGCCTGTTCTGGCCACAACCAAAGGTCAACCCCCTTGAAAATACAGCACTTAGAATGCAGACCATAAATGACAGTAGATATTCATCCAAATCAATCCAACAAATCAGGTCCCCCGGATCTTCTTGTTCAGAGAAAAAAAAAACAGTTACTGACCAGTTGGGCATCAGAGCATTCTCCTTCCCTCTAAACATCATTCCAATGTTTGTCGCATGTTGCCAAGAAGAGTAGAAATCTGTGTAATCTCCTAGAAGGAGAATGAATGAATGAATGAATGAATGAATGAATATAAATAGATAGACAGACAGCTAACTAGCTGTAGGTAGGTACATGTTAATAGATTAGATAGGTAGATGATGATAGATAGATGTAGGTAGGTACATGATAATAGGCAGATAGATGATAGAGATAGGTAGATAGGTAGGTAGATGATGATGATAGATAGATGATAGATAGATAGATAGATAGATAGATAGATAGATAGATAGATAGATGTAGGTACATGATGATAGGTAGATAGATGATAGAGATAGGTAGGTAAGTAGATGATGATTATTATGATTGATAGATAGATAGATCTAGGTAGGTAGATACATCACAATAGGTAGATATATGATGGAGGTAGGTAGGTAGATGATGATAGATAGATGTAGGTAGGTACATGATAGACAGATAGACTGACAGACAGCTAGCGAGCTGTAGGTAGGTACATGTTAATAAAGTAGGTAGGTAGGTAGATGATTATGATAGGTAGGTAGGTAGGTGTAGGTAGGTACCTGATAATAGGTAGTTGATAGAGATAGGTAGGTAGGTAGGTAGGTAGGTGATGATAGAAAGACAGACAGACAACTAGCTAGCTATAGATAGGTACATGTTAATAGAGTACGTAGGTAGAAGATGATAGATAGATTCCAGAAAAGGTTGTAGAAAATAAGAAAGTGAGAGATCCTACGGGATTTCCAGATGTAGACAGGCAGGTACTGGTTAATCAATCAATCAATCAGTCTCTTAAAATAAATTTGAAATTTTTTCCCCTTCTCCAATGACCCGCATGCACAGATAGTCCTCGACTTGGAAAAGTTCATTTAGTGACCATTCAAAGCTACAATGGCACTGAAAAAAAGTGACTGGTGATCATTTTTCACACTTGTGACCTTCGGAACATCCCGATGATCAGGTGATCGAAATTCAGTCACTTGGCAACTGGTTTATACTTATGGCGGCTGCAGTGTCCCTGGGGCCACGGGATCCCTTTTTGTGACCTTCTGACAAGCAAAGTCCATGCGGGGGAGCCAGATTCACTTAACAACCAGGTTACTCACTTATCAAGTGCAGTGATTCACTTAACAAATGTGGCAAGGAAAGTTCTAAAATGAGGGTGTGTGTGCGCAAAACTCCCATAATGTCTCACTTAACAGAAAGAAACTTTGGGCTCCACTGCGGTTGTAAGTTGAGTTTAGAGGCACTTTTGATAAACACAATTCTTCTACTGCCCTCTGGTGTTCTTCAATGGAACCTCTTGCTTATTCTTATATTTGTGTTTATGTTTGCCTCCATGTCCAAGCCCTCTCCCCCCTTCCCCACCCACCCCAATTCTCTTCTGTTTGATTGATATTACTGACTGTAAAAGCTATGCAAGAAGGCCCACCATCTTTGCCACCTTCAAAACTGGTTGTCAGTGTTCCAACCAACCTACGCCAAGCCAATAAACTCCAAGACAAGCATCTTCTCAAAGTTCCACTTTATTAGAGTTGTCATATTGACACATCTGGGAAAACCCGAATCTGAGAGTTCTGAGTTTTCCCTTCCCAAAAGAGAAATCAAAGATCTATCCCCTGCACCCATCACTCCATCACATGGCCCAATCAAATCTTCGTCCCAACTGGAGACCTTCCTCCAGACGCTCCCCTCTAGGTGCAGGGCGACATATCCTTGACTCTCTGAGAAAGGATGTTGTTGAGTCTAATCTTCTATCTCACAATGAAATCGCCCCTCCCAAATTCCCAGGCACTAAATGTGGCAGCCTTGAAGCTTCCAAGTAAAATATGGCTTCCAAGGCTGACACTGGTCTTATCAAGTCAGATCTGAGAAGCAGATCTCCATTACTGGACACAACACTCCAGTACTTTTCCTGCAAGCTAAACTTTAAACCCACAAAAATAAGGCTAAGTTCAAGCCTTCTTTTATGCACAGGAAAATAGTTTACCCTTTCTTTTATTAAAGGAATTTGAATGGCAGATTTCAGAATCTGATCACTTTGCTCCTTTGTCCCTAACAAACTATAGAGAGGCTCTACATTAAAATAACTTTTTGTCAGAAATGGTGTAGGGTCTCCTGCTTGGGCGAGGTGGTGGTGAACTAGATGACCTACAGGGTCCCTTCCAAACCTGTTAATCTGTTAAACTTACCAATTTCAGAAGGAAGATGCATTATTGCAGACGCTTGAGGTATAAATGCTCTAGGAGGAAAGGAAAGGAAGCAGGACAAACATTTTATCTTCAAGAAACAACTCTTCTGAAATGCCCTTCACTCTCTACCACCAATGCAAGGATTAACAGGCTGAATGCCCCCAAAGTTTCCTTGACTTTTAAAGTATAAATCACTTCTTCCAAGAGAAAAGGACTTTTGTAGCTCAGGGTTGAATTGTGGGGTCCTTGGTGCCCTCTGAACTTGGTTGTTTTCTTGCAGATGTTACCCAACTACACAACAACACTAATGCTAGAAGGCAAACCCTACTTCCTTCCAGCACTGATAATGTTACCTAGTTGGTAAGAAAATTTTGCAAGAAAATCTAGCTCAGAGGGTACCAATGACTCCATAAATTACTAGTTAATGTTCACATTTCCAAATCTCACTCATTTGTTGCAATATAGTGCTTAAACTTTAGTGATAGGTAACAATATATGTATGGCCTATTTTTTATTCCTGATCTTACCAGATGTTTTTGCTTTTTATATTGTAGTCCAGAAGAACTGTATGATATCACTAAAAAGTGACTTAGGCAGATGCTTCCTTAATTCAGTGGAGTATAAGAAGGGGGAAGAAGGCACAATAAAATCAAATTTGCAAGATTATGTGATGACCCAGGGTGGGATACAAAAAAAACACAAACCACACTGAAGCAATTAAGGGAACCAGGCAAGATAAGCACTTGAAGACGTCCAAAGATATCAGATTATACACTGGGAAGGACGCCAAAAGTCAGGTAAGAATGGACAGACTAGAAATATTTTCATTTTTGTTTCCAGCACTGGCTCATGTGCAATCTGTCCTTTTAACCAGTTGTCACAACTGCAGCCCAAGAAGGGGATCAAGACCCTTTCCTCCCCGTAGACCACGCCATTCATGTTGCTCCCTTATCCTCTCCTCCCTGAGTGCCTTAGGATGGAGAGGGGATGGGCCAGGGTCCTCATCTGACTGCCCAGCCGGCCTGTGCCTTTCCCCAGCTTCCTCCACAACCTCTGGAGCCATACCTCCATTCCCTCAGAATGGGCATGACAGAATCTGTTATAATAGTCAATCCCAATAAAAGCAGTTTAAGACCACTTGTGGAGTTGATTTCCTGGTCTGGTCTACTCAGTAAAGTTGACATCAACCTTGCAAATTTGCTAATAATGTGCCTAGCCTATAGAAGCTGCATACCTCCATCAAGGTAATCTTATTTAATATTTACACATAGTCAGGAATGAAGTGGGTTGGTTAATGGCAAACGTCAATAGGTCAATAGAACAGTGGATGAGACTGTTACCCTTATTTGAGGAATTCCTGTTTCAGGACAGCAATTAGCTAGTTAGTTAACAAGCTAATTCTTTGATTCTGACATTTTGGAAACCATTATCACTGCACTCCCACTAACTCGTATATCACTCATATATACACAACACCAGATGTACACACCAGTTTTGTATTCAAGTACCTTTTGCATAACTCTGAGTTATCTCTGAGGGTTGGCTCTTTGTCAGAGAGAATCTTTTGCAGCCATGATCTGGCCTCAGTCCAAGCTTCCCAGCCCATTGCCATGAAAGCATTGAGAGTTGACTGCAACAAAGGTAAAAAGAGAGAAATCATGTCTTTCCAGGACTCTTATATAGGGTATGGACAGCAAGTCACTAAGAGATCCTAATTCCATGATGTGCAACCTGGAAGCCATTTGTCCACCCCAACACTAATGGAAAACCATAGTGGGCCACCTTGCTAGTCATGCATGCAGAATGTAGCTTAAAGACTCTTTGGGGAAGGCTCTGAGTCTTCATCTCAGTCAGTTCTCTCAAGAACCTGATACTGCATCAGACAGTCTTTAAAACAAAAGATAGAAGAAAACTGTCTCCCCCACTCAAAAGAGAGTGACTCGGAGCTCTGTACCTGCATGGGCAGGAGAAAAGGATACCAAAATTTAATGTTTGGTTTCACTATAAAGAGCAGTCACTGCAGAGGTGGTCTTCAGCAGGTTCTGACCAGTTCTGGAGAACCAGTAGTGGAAATTTTGAGTAGTTCGGGCAACCGGCAATACCATCTCTGACTGGCCCCGGCCCCATCTATTCTCTACCTCCCATTGAGTTCCTGCTGATTGGCTGGGCCTTCTTTGGTTGCCCTGCCCAGGAGAACAGAGCTGGAAAACATGTTAGTCGGGTGGGGAGGGAATGGGATTTTGCAGTATCCTTCCCCTGCCACGCCCACCAAGCCATGCCCACAGAATCAGTAGTTAAAAAAAAATTAATCCCATCACTGAGTCACTGGAATTCTTTTGTAAAGTCTTCATTAGCTTTTCTACAATGAACCCATGGAATTGAAGCTTGTGGGAGCAACAGCCTTCCATTCTAGCTTGTTGAGAAATACCCTGAAATTGTCACACTCACTGGTGCTCCTTTCTTCCTTGGAGTCAAAGATGGACTTGGTGATGAGGTTAGGTCTTTAGAGCAGTGCCTTCGAGATGAATGAAGATGAAGAACCTTGACCCTGAAGGGCCAACCAGCCATTTCACTGACTTATTTCATAACCACTGTAGGTTTTTTTAAGGGTGTTACCTAAGATTGCCAAGTCCAGAATCTAAACAGATAGAAGTGCACCACTGCCTACTGCCTATATTTTACTCAACTCTCTCCAATGCAAACATCCTCCAGATTATGAACATTATTGTTCCGTCCGGAAAAATGCGAGGTAGACTGGGTTCCAACAGTAAAAGTCTTTATTTCAACAGTTAAGTGAAAACGGAACAGTTTGGCTCTTGCCGCGGCAGCCTTTATATACGGCTTGCCTGCCGGCTTGTAGCCAATGACGGTTACTTGGTTTTGTCACCTTTTGGCAGCTCTTTTGGATTGGTTCCTAGTGAACCAATCCCTATGCTGGCTTTTCTAGCCAATCACAATTAGAGGATTTGGAGTAAACTATTTTATACAGAACACCCCTCCCCCCTTGGTTTAGTCCTACATGGTGATGTAGTCGCGCAGGTAGGTGGGGCTTCTTCGGATTCTACTGGACTTGCGCGGTTAATTTTCGCTGGAGACTTCAACCAGTTCGGATGGGGTTGCTGTCTTTCCGGCCCTTCTCCATGGAACCGCCTGGAAGGGTGAGTCGGCCATTTTGCTACCGCTTGAGTTTCTCAGGCTGGTGGTTTTGCCGCTCCCTCCTGGCTTCTCCGGGCAGGTCAAGCTGGCTTGGCTGGCCCCTTCGTCTGGATTATTTTTGCAAGTCTCATCTAACCGTAAGTTTCCTTTTTGCTCTTTTTGATTGGTTAGATGTTCTGGGTTTATTTTTAAAAGTTCTTTATTATTTTCCTGTATTTCCCCCCCTTCTTTGGTTTTGTTTTCGTCAATTTTTATTTTTTGTTGTGCGTTTGTATTTCTTTCAATGTTTCGGGAACGAAGCTGGTCTATGTGCCGCTTCCATTCCCTGCCATCGTCTACGGTTAGTCGGTAGGACCGGGGGCCTGTGAGTTCTGTGATTGTGGCTGGAAACCATAGGGGGTCCCCAGTAAAAATTTTTGCGTAGACTAGGTCGCCGATTTCAAATGTTCGGTAACGGCTGGAGGAGTCGGGGGGTCTCTCCAATGTGTAATTTGGGTGCAACCTGTCTAATTGTGACCTAAATTTTCTTCCCATTAATAACTCTGCTGGGCTTTTGTTGGTTACGGTGCTGGGTGTGATATGTTGGAGGGTGAGTAGACGGTTGATTTTATCCTGGACATCCCCAAGGTCCATTTTCTCTAAACCCTCTTTGGTAAACCTGACCATTCTCTCCGCTGTACCATTTGCTCCCGGGTGGACCAGCGCGGTCAGTGCATGGCGTATACCTAGGGAGGCTAGGTATTGTTCAAATTGGATGGCGGTTAATTGTGGCCCATTGTCGGACACTAGGACGTCCGGCAAACCATGGGTTGCAAAAAGTTTGTTAAGTTGTTTAATGACCACCTCGGTTGTCGTAGATGACATTACTACAACCTCCAGCCAATTTGAGTATGCATCTACGACAATTAAAAAGGTATGCCCCCTAGTAGGACCCACAAAATCAATGTGGATCCAAGACCAGGGGCCTCGTGGGGTCTCCCAGTCCCTTATGGGTGCTTGTGGTGGGGAAGGCCTGGTTTTCTGACATTTATTGCAAGTGGCAACCCAATATTCGATATCTTTATCTAAACCAGGCCACCAGACATGTCTTCTAATGAGGCTTTTCATTTTTACGATACCAGGGTGGCCTTCGTGAAACATACCCAACACCCTAGTCTGTAGTTTAGGAGGGATTACTACCCGATCACCCCACAATAAACAACCTTTTTGAACTGAGAGTTTGGTTTGTCTGGTCCGGAAAGGTTTAAAGTTTTCAGTTTTTTGGTTTTCCGGCCAGCCTTTACCTACCCAGTTTCATATGCGGGCAGTCACTGGGTCCTTTGCGGTGGCTCTGGCAACATCGTTTGCAGATATTGGTAGTTCGGGGCATGTTTCTATTTGTAGGGTTGTCATTGTTGGTGCCGAGTCTTCCTCTGTCGTCGGCAGCGGTGCTCTGCTTAATGCATCTGCATGGGAGATTTGCTTCCCGGTTCGATGTGTCAATGTGTAAGAGTATGCTACAAGGAATTCTGACCATCTAGTCATCTGCGAGGATAAAATGTTCGGTGTAGGCTTGTTTCCCGCCAGAATTCCTAGCAACGGTTTATGGTCCGTTACAATCAAAAATGTTCTTCCATAGAGATATTCATGAAAACGTTTCACTCCGGTGACTATTGCCAGGGCTTCTCTGTCAGTTCACGATAGTTACGTTCTGTTTTAGACAGAATCTTTGAGTAATAAGCGATGGGTGCCTCTCTCCCATCTGGCAATTGGTGGCTCAGGATGGCACCGACTCCAAATGGTGAGGCGTCACAGGTGACCATCAATGGAAGTGTGTTACTAAACTGGATAAGAACGGTGTTTGATGTTAATAATTTTTTTATTTTCTGGAATGCTTTTTGCTCTCTATGACCCCAAGTCCAATAAGTATTCTTATCCAGCAAACGGTGTAATGGTTCTGCTATTGTTGTTTTTGGGGGGAGGAATACATTATAGAAATTTATTAGACCCAAAAATGCCTGCAATTCCGTTTTGTTTTTTGGCTGTGGTGCGTCTTTAATGGCTTTGACTTTTTTTTCAGTGGGGTGTACACCCTCTCCGTCAATTAAGTAGCCCAGAAATTCGACGCGATCAGTCATTAAGCAGCATTTTTCTTTTTTAACTTTCAGACCGGATTCTCTAAATTTTGTTAGTACACTTCTTAGTCTTTTTTCTAGTTGGGTCGTATCTTTAGCTGAAATCAGGACGTTGTCAAAATATGGTACGACCCCTTTTATTCCATTTAATAGGCGTTCCATGAGGCTTTGGAAAACGCCTGGGGCCACACTCACTCCAAACTGAAGTCTGTTACACTTGAATGCCCCTTTGTGAGTCACTATTTTCTGCGCCTCGGCCATTAAGGGGTCTACTGGAAGCTGTTGGTAAGCTTGTGTTAGATCTAGTTTAGCAAAAAATTTTCCTCCCCCGAGTGAGTGTAGCAAATGTTGTACGACTGGCACCGGGTATGCGCTTTGTTGCAGCGCATGGTTCAGGGCAGCCTTGTTGTCTCCGTAGATGCGTACCGACCCTTCAGGTTTAACCGGTGTTCCTATTGGCGTCTCTCATTTAGCATGGTCAACAGGTTCCAAAACCTCTTGGTCAATTAATTTATTCAATTGTTCCTCTATTTTTGCTTTTAATGCAAAGGGAACTCGTCTAGCCTTTAATCTTCTAGGGGCCACCTGGGGGTCTAAGCTAAAGGAAATTGGGGTCCCCCGATACCTGCCTAGGGAGCCATCGAAAACGTCCTGGAACTCGTGGATCAGGTTTTCTTCCCAGTCGGTTGCAGTCACTCGGTCCACTCCGGTCATTCCGATGCCCAATGGTGCGAACCATTCGATGCCCAAGAGGCTGGGTCGGTCTCGGTCGACTATTGTCAGAGGCAAGACTTCAACATGCTGCTTGTAAGCGACTCGGAAATGTCCTAGGCCTACTACAGGAATTTGATTCCCTTGGTAGTCCTTCAGAGTTAATTTTTGTTTCTGGAGCTCTTTTAGTTTAATATTTGGGACCAGTTGTCTGATTGTGTCCCATGACACCATTGACAGGAAAGACCCTGAATCGACTTCCATCTCACAGGGGCTGCCTTTGATTTTTACGATGATTTAAACTTTTTTTCCGCTTTCCATCTGAGCGCTTCCGATAGTGACAGTTTGATGGGTCTTTTCTCAGTTACTGGCTCATTTGTTGCGCTCCCACTTTCTCTCGGCTTGTTTTGATTCAGCTTGTGGAGGAGAGTTACTGCATCTGTTAGGGCTGTTATTTTTTCGATTCCTACAGACCTTCTTGATGTGTCCCCTTTTCTTACAAGCTCTGCAGATGGCATCAAGGAATCTGCAATCGGCTCGAGGGTGGTTTCCTCCGCACCCGGTGCATTCCCGCCAGTTTCTTTTTTCGCGCCTTTTTTTGTTGGCGTACAGGTGGTGGACCTCATCATCATCCTCTCCAGATTCTGATGTCTCGTCAAAATCTTCATGGTGTGTGGTGGCGGGAAATTGCTTCTTCCCTCTGGTTAGGCTCGTTTCGTCGTTGTTCACGTTCATTTGTTTCATGGTGGCCGCTGACTTTTTCGCGGCTTCTGCAGCTGTGGCTTCTGCGATTGCTTCAGCCACAGTTATGTTGGGTTTATTTAGCAATTTACTTTGTAAATTAGAGTCTTTTAAACCCAATACCACTCGATCTCGCATGGCTTCATCTAAGTTCAGGAACTCACATGCTCCCCCCAGTTGTCGGAGGGCTGCCACAAAATCAGCGATTGTCTCGCCTTCTTTTTGGTCTCTTCGGTAGAATTTGTGCCGTTTGATGAGATTTGACAACACTGGTGCGTAATGAGCCTTAACATTCGCTGGAGTTCGGGCCAGGTCATTTGTTTTACGTCGCTGGACTTCACCAATGCCTTGGCCATTTTGAATACCGTTGGTCCGCAATGCGTTAAGAAGAAAGCCCTCTTACACTGGTCTGAGATCTCTTCCATCTCGTTACTTTCTAAGTACATTTGGAAACGGTCTACGTAGGATTCCCAATCTTCTTCATTGGGATTGAAGCGTGCGGGCGGTGCATTATTTCCGGCCATCACTTCAAGCCTGGGTTTCAATTAGCCGCATGCACAGTCTCACGTTTTAGGACGATCCCATCGTCCTCACCAGTGTTCCGTCCGGAAAAACGCGAGGTAGACTGGGTTCCAACAGTAAAAGTCTTTATTTCAACAGTTAAGTGAAAACGGAACAGTTTGGCTCTTGCCGTGGCAGCCTTTATATACAGCTTGCCTGCCGGCTTGTAGCCAATGGTGGTTACTTGGTTTTGCCGCCTTTTGGCAGCTCTTTTGGATTGGTTCCTAGTGAACCAATCCCTATGCTGGCTTTTCTAGCCAATCACAATCGAGGATTTGGAGTAAACTATTTTATACAGAACAATTATCTTCCAGATTCCTGGACAATACCTTGACCAGAAGGGCTGACATGAAATTGAACTCACTCATGTAATCAAAGGATTATAGAATTAAAAGAAATGCCAAGCAACTTGTCTGATCTTCTGCATTATGCAGGAAGACCCATTAATCCATTCTCGAGAGGTGCCAACCCTCTTTGTTAAAACCTCTAAAACAGATGTCTCCCACCTTAGCAACTTTAAAACTTGTGGACTTCAACTCCCAGTATTCCTCAGCCAGCTTTTTATTTTAGTTGGTTTATCAATTGCTTACAAGATAATAGGTGTAAGTAAAAATGTAGTTATGAATACATGGATACATATAAGAAAAATAAAAGAAACAATAGGACAGGGACGGTAGACACGTTGGTGCACTTATGTTTTGCTTTGCTGGTTGAGGAATTCTGGGATTTGAAGTCCACAAGTCTTAAAGTTGCCAAGGTTGGAGACCCCTGCAAAGAGATGAACAGCCCACATCTGCAGGTATTCTATTTATCTTCAAAATTAACCCTGGCACCAAAATGTAACTAGCTGAGTAGCTAACCACTGTGTTTCAACTACTATGGTTTTCAAGAAGAAGCAACATACCAGTGAGCCTTTAAATAGCTAAGAAACCCATCAGTACTTAAATTTGACTGAAGACAAAGTTTTGTTACCTGCTCAAAGACATGGCGTTGCTTTGAAAGGACAGGTCCATCAAACAGATGTTTAACAACATTGAGGTCCAGCACCTGATCACCAATGGCTACTCCAATCCTGTGTCTGGGCTGCAAGAGAGAGAAATATACATGAGAAGCAGAAATTTCTCAGCTGCTATTCAGACCTACCAAAGTAATCTTGATTATCCACAGCTCCCAAAAAGTGAATTGTTGGAGAAGGGGAGAAGGGCATGGAAAATCTCATTCTCTGCCTCTGCAGATGAACCTCATCAAAAATAAATACAGAAGGAGAGAATTGGGGTTGGAGAGCATAAAACTTTTTAATTTTTTTAAAAAAATCTCATCCCTTGAATGCTTGTCCCTCTGTTAACTTCGGTAAACAAGAAAGTTAATGTATAACTTGCAGGGTAGATTTCAATGGCTCTGGCGCTCCCTCCAAGAAGCTAAAATTTTCCCCTGTTAGCCCCTCACTTTAGGACTTTATGGCTAGCCAGTTGTTATTGTCAGAGAAGAATCATAGAGTTAATATTGACACAAATCTTCTCCCTATTAGGGTTCTCCTGAAACAGCAGAGGATTGGCTCTGAGTTCTCTGTTAAATGAGTAACAGTCATTAAGCAAATCTGTCTTCACCGTTGACTTGGGTTGCCAGAAGGTTGCAAAATTTGATCGCATGATACTGCAACAATCCTAAATAGGAACTAGTTGCCAAGCATCCGAATGTCAATCATGTGACCCTGGGGATGCTACAACGGTCCTAAGTGTGAAAAATGGTCATAAACCACTGTTTTCAATGCTGTTGTAACTTCAAAAAGTCACTAAATGAACTGTTGTAACTTGAGGACTAGAGATTAGAAGCAAGATGTGCTTTTAACACATGATCCATGTTTTCCAAGATTGCCCCTACCAGTTGGGTACCATGGACATGCTTCTTCTTGTGATGACCCGGGGCGTGGCACAAAGGCAACACAAGATAAATTCATGTTTGCTCTCAGAAGTTGCCGCACTCAGCATGCAGCTCTTTTAAGTTCTCTTCCCATCTGTGGCTAATGAAGGGAATCAGGGCCCTTTTCTCCTCTGTAAGCCATACAACCCATGTTGCTCTCTTCTCCGTTCCTCCCTGTGTGCCTAAGATGAAGAGGGGTGGGCCTGGATCTTCCTCCGAATTCCATCTCCCTTGTTCTACCTCTTCCCTGCTCTAGCCATCCGGACTTTGCCCTTCCCCAGTTTCCTCCACAGCCAACGGAGCCGCACCCTTACTCCCTGTCAGCTGTTCATCTTCCTCCTCAGATTCAGACTCCGACAGGAGCATAACAGTTCTGTTGTCATATTTGGGACCCCAATCAAAGACCGGTGGGCCAGATCTGTCCTCATGACAGCATGTCTTTTAGGTCTCTATTTGCAAACTTTTCTTCAGTGCTGTTGTAACTTTGAACAGTCACTAAGCGAACCATTGTAAGTCAAGGACTTCCTGGATTTTATGATCAAGTTCACCAAGCTTAGAAACCAGTTAAAGGAAGGTGGAAAAAAGTCAACTCTTCCCAGAAATATCATGGCTGGAAACAAGCAATGGAGGCTTTGGATGCAGGGGAAAGGGGAGTGACTGCAAGGAAGAGAAAACAGAGCGCAGCTTTAGGAAAAACTCTCTATGACTCTAGAGTCATAGAATGATAGGGCTGGAAGGGATCTCAGAGGTCTTCTAGTCCAACCCTCTGCTTAAGGCAGGAGCCTTATACCATCCCAGCCAAATGGTGTCTGGTCTCTTTCTGAAAAACCTCCAGTGATCGAGTGTTTTTTCTGGTGAGAGCGGACTATCAGGGCAATCTGGTCTACCCAAACATGGGATGGAGCATACTGCTTCCATAAGTAGCCTGGGTTCAAATCCCAGAAAGGGTATGGCTAGCTGACGAGAGCTAAATAACTTGAAATAGATATATACTAGTCTCCCTTTGGCTACCTAATGAGAAGGAAGGACTCACTGGAGAAGAGCCTACTGCTGGGAATAGAATAGAATAGAATAGAATAGAATAGAATAGAATAGAATAGA